>CAUYPK010075405.1:0-20642 GCA_963574355.1 Loris lydekkerianus
AAAGACGGCTGCTGGACTGTGCCACTGGGAACTGCTGCTCTGGTGTTGTTCCCTCTCAGCCAACCATCCTTTCCTCGCTCCCGTGCCCCAGAGTCAGCGCTGACCAGCTGCAGTTTAGGTATTGTCCACACCCCTCAAGAAATCACCCAAGGATCTGAACTCCTGGGGGACAGGCCTCCAGACCTCAGAGTGAGAGTGGAGGGGAGTGCTGGGAGCTCAGAGTTGCATGTAGAGAATATATACAGTTTTATACAGTTTTATGCCTGGCAGGAGAATGCCATGGCACCCTAGTAGGGGAGGTGGGTCCAGTTTGTAGAGCATCTCTCCTGTGGAGTGTAGTGGGAGGACCTTCGAACTCTGCCCATTTGTTTGTGGGGTACTCTGAACCGTTCTCATGGGGGAGGGGACTCACGTCTGCTTGGTGATGGATTTTGTACTTTTTGTTTGTATACTTGCGGTTGTAGCTCACCTCAGTGGGGTTGATGTGTGTTCTTCAACCTCCTCTCTTGCTGCAGCTCAAATCCACCAGGTTAATTGCTAAATTTCTGTCCTTTAACTCTCCTTCTGGACAGGAGCCTCTGTGGAAAGCTGGTTTCAGTCCTATCTTTTCTGTTTTATTCATTAGCCTACACATCTGTCTACATGCTGGTACCACACTGGTTTGATGTAGCTTTGTAGTAAGGTTTTAAATAAAGAATTATGAGTTCTCCCATTTTGTTCCTCTTTTTTTCATTGGTTTAGTTATTAGGGCTACCTTGAGATGCTATGCAAATTTTCAAATGGGTTTTTCTATTTCGGAAAACAAACAAAAAAAGTTATTTGGATTTTGGTAGAAATTGCACTAATCTGTAGAACATTTATTTTAAGGATTGTTGACATCTAAACAATATTAACTCTTCCAATTTGTGACCATGAAATGCATTTCCACTTATTTTGTCTTCCTTAATTTCTTTCAGCAATGTTTGTAGTTTTTCATGTGCAAACATTCACCTCCTTGGTTAATTAAGTTTTTCCCGATATTTTAGTCTTCTTTATACCATTGTAAATGGAATTGTCTTTAACTTGCTTTTTAGAATGTTCGTTGTTAGTAAATAAAAATGCAACTGGTGTTTGTGAGTTCACCGTATCTGGCTGCTTTGAAGAATTATAACAGTTATAACAGGTTTTCTTCTTTGGAATCTTCATGACTTTCTACATATAAGATCACATTATTTATGAACAGAAATGATTTTACTTATTCCTTTCCATTTCTGATATCTTTTTTTTTTCTTTTTTTCCCTCACTGGTCTCATTAGAACTTCCAGTATTATGTTGAATAGAACTGATGAAAGTGAGCATCCTTGCCTTGTTCCTGATTTTAGAAGAAAAACTTTCAGACTTTCACCATTGAGTATGATGTTTATGTAGGGCCTTTATTGTGTTGCAATTTCCTTCTATTTCTAGTTCATTGAGTATTTTTATCATTAAAAGGTGTGAAATTTTGTCAAATTTCTTCTGCATCAGTTGAAATAATAATGTATTTTCCCTGTGAATGTGGTGTATTACATTTATCATTTTACATATGTAGAAACATTGTTGTATTTCAGCAATAAATGCTACTTGGCAAAAATTTCTAATTATATGTATATAATCTTTTTAATATGCTGTTATATTTGGTTTGTTAATATTTTGTTGAGGATTTTTGCTTCGATGTTCATAAAGGATGTTGGTCTATAGTTTTAGATCCTTGTAGTTCTTTGGCCTTGATAGCAGGGTAATGCTGGCTGCATAAAATGAGTTGTGAAATGTTTCTTCCTTTTCAAGTTTCTTGAAAAGTTTCAGAAGAATTAGTGTTAGCTCTTCTTTAAATTTGGTAGAATTCACCCATGAAGCCATCAGACTCAGGACTTTTCTTGTGGGGGTGATTTTTTGAGTCACTAATTCTATCTCCTTGCTGAAATATTATAGGTATATTCAGATTTTCTCTTTGTATGTGATTTAACCTTGGTAGGTTTTGTATTTCTAAGAATTTGTTCATTCATTGAGGTTATCCAACTTGTTGGTAAACAACTATTCACAATAGAGAATTCACTTAGAATCACTTTTATTTCTGTAGAATTGTCATATCCTCAATTTTATTTCTCATTTTAGTAATTAAGTAGTTTCTCTTTTTTCTTTGTCAATCTTTCTCAAAGTTTGCCATTTTTTAAAAATCTTTCAAAGAACTAATTTTTTATTTTATTGATTTTCTTTATTTTTTTTTAGTCTCTATTTTATTTACATATATTCTAATCTATTATTTCCTTTCTTCTAGCTTGGGTTTAGTTTGTTTTTCTTTTTTTAGTACTTAAGTTGTAAAGGTAAGTTGTCGATTTGAAATCTTTTTTTTTTTTTTTTATGCAGCTGGTCTTTTTTAAAATTGAGGAACTTTATTTTTTTATTTTATTTTTATTTTTAATTTTTTTTTAATTTTTATTAAATCATAGCTGTGTACATTGATATGATCATGGGGCATTATACACTAGCTTCATAAACCATTTCACACATTTTCATCACACTGGTTGACATTGCCTTCCTTGTGTTTTTTTTTAGTTATTGTGTTAAGACATTTATATTCTACATTTACATTTTTATTGTAAGTTTTTGTAGCCATAAACTTCCCCTTTAGCACTGCTTTGGTTATGTCCCATATATTTTGATATATTATGTTTTCTTTTTCATTCATCTTTAAGTATTTTCTAATTTCCCTGTGACTTCTACTTTGATCCATGTGTTGCTTAATTTCCATAATTTTGTGAATTTTCCACTTTTACTTTTATTATTTATTTCTAGCTTCATCATTTTGCGGTCAGAGAAAATACCTCGTATGATATATTTCAAAATCTATTGAGATTTAATTTGTGGTAATACATAGGGGTCATTCTGAAGCCATGTCCCATGTGTAATTGAGAAGAATATGGATGCTGTGTTGTTTGCTAGACTCTTCCATATATGTCAGATCTAGTTGGTTTATTGTATTAATTGTATTAATTCCTGTATTTTCTTACTTATCATCTATCTGGTTGCTCTATCCATTATTAAGAGTGTGGTATTGAAGTTTTAAACTATTAATGTAAAACTTTTTTCTCTCTTTAATCCCATCAGTTTCTGTTTCATGTATTTGGAGTGTCTGTCATTAGGTATATAGATGTTTATAACTGTTATGTCCTTTTGTACTATGCATTAAACATTTTATTAATCCATAGTGTCCTTCTTGTCTCTTACAATCCTTTTAGATTTAAAATCTGTTTTATATAATATTAGTTTAGTCACTCTTCCTCTCTTTATTCTATATTTGCACAGCATATCTTTTTCCATTCTTTCATTTTCATCTGTCTGTGCCTTTGGATGTCAAATGACTCTATTCATGTAATTTGGTCCAGGCTTCCAATCTCTGTTCTTTAATTGGAGTGAAAATTCCATTTACATTTAAAACAATTACTAATAAAGGTTGATTTCTTTCTTTTTTTTTTTTAATTAAATCATAGCTGTGTACATTAATGTGATCATGGAGCATCATACACTGGTTTTATAGACCGTTTGACACATTTTCATCACACTGGTTAACATAGCCTTCCTGGCATTTTCTTAGTTATTTTGTTAAGACATTTTGCTGTTTGTTTTCTATATACCCTATAGCATTTTTATTTTTCAATCTGTAGGTACCATGCCCTTTTCTTAATTTTTTTTTTTAATTTCAGAATATTTTGAGGGTACAAACAACTAGATTACAATGTTTGCATTTGTTAAGTAGAGTCTTAATGTAGCTGTGTGCCACACTCAGGAGGTGTGCCACATACCCTTACATCCTTCACATTAAGTAGAAACATACAATCCCTCTCCCTCCTTCCCTCTCCTCCCTCTCTCATTCATCCTCCCCCCAACTTGAATTGAATTGAATTGAATTGAATTTTTCTCTTATGTCAGCATGAATTAGTTCATCTACTGGCTTCATATATATTAAGCACATTGAATACTTGCTTTTCCATTCTTGTGATATTTTACTAAGTAGAATGTGTATTAACTACATTCAGGTCAATACAAAAAAATGTAAAGTCTCCATCTTTTTCATGGCTGAACAGTATTCCATGGTATACATAATCAATCCCTGGGTTGATAGGCATTTAGGTGTTTTCCACATTTTTGCGATTGTAAACTGTGAAAACAACAAGTGCAAATGTCCTTATGATAAAATTATTTTTTTTCTTCTGCGTATATGCCTCATAATGAAATTGCAGGATGCAATGGGAGGTCTATTTTTTGTTCTTTAAGGATTCTCCCTCTTTCTTTCCAAAGAGGCTGAACTAGCTTTCAGTCCCACCAACAGTGTAAAAGTGTTCCACGTTCTCCACATCTGTACTAGCATCTGCAACTTTGGGACTTTGTGATATGGGCCATTCTCACCCGTGTTAGGTGATATCTCAGAGTGGTTTTGATTTGCATTTCTCTGATGATTAGAGACAATGAGAATTTTGGATACCATTTGTCTGTCTTCCTCAGAGAAGTTTCTGTTTATGTTTCCTGCCCAGTGATAGATGAGGCTGTTAGCTCTTTCGTGTTAATTTGAGTTTTCTGCAGATTCTAGTCATCGACCCATCTGTTCTTCAGTGAACCAAACAAAAGCATACCCTGCGAAAAAACAATTCTTATTCAATAAATGCTGTTGGGAGAACTGGATATCCACATGTAAAAGACTGAAGTCAGACCTGCACCTTTCACCACTTACTAAAACTGACTGCAGATGGGAAAAACTCTTGATGATGTCAGCCTGGAGAAAGATGTTATGAAGAAGACTTCAGTGGCAATCACAAGAACAGCAAAAGTAAACAAATGGGACTTAATTAAACTGAAAAACTTCTGCATAGCTAAGGATGCAACAATTAAAGCAAATAGCCTTAAGAAAGAGAAAAGATTATTTGCATGCTATGAATCTGCCCTATAGCTTTTTTCATCCCTCATTTTCTTTATTACTACCTTCTTTTGAATTTAACTGACTCTTGTAGTGAAAAATTTAAATTCTTTTCTTCTTCCCTTTTGTATCTATTCTATAGCTATTTTCTCTGTGGTTACCATAGGGATTGCATTTACCATCCTAAACTTATAGCACTATAATTTGAATTTACATCAGTTTTACTTCAATAACATACAGAAATTCTGTTCCTTTAAATCTGTTCTCACCCATTTGGGTTACTGATATCACAAAATTTCATTTTTATACATTTTGTGACCAAATACTTTTAAATGCATGAGTTTCCAAATTGGATGAAATACAAATTTACTAATCACACATATAAATAAAAGTAGCTTTAAATTCATAATGGTTTCTTAAAGTGTATGGTTATGTAATTAAATCATGTAAAAAACAAAAAGTGGAATTATAGACTATTGTTATAATATTATTGGATCTGTAATATACTATGTATTTACCTTTATTAAGATTTTTATTTCTTCTTATGACTTTCAATTATTGTCTAGTGTCCTTTTATTTAACCCGGCAGAACTCCCTTGAGTCCTGTTTCATGTAGCGCAGGTCTAGTGGTAATGAATTCCTTCAGGTTTTGTTTACCTGAGAATTTCTTAATTTCTCCCTCACTTTTGAAGGACAGTTTCTAAGGTTATAGAATTCTTGTTTAACAACCTTTTTTTTTTTTCTTTTGGCACTTTGAATATATTAGTCTCCTGCTTTCGGGCCTTTACAATTTCTGATAAATATCTGCTCATGTTATTATGGGGGATACCTTTTTGTGATGAGCCTCTTCTTTCTCACTATCCTCAATATTGTCTTTGTCCTTGTCTTTCAAAAGTTTGATGATACTATATCTCAGCGTGGGTTTCTTTGACTTGGGAAATTCACTGAATTTCTTAAAGATATACATATGTATGCCTTTTATCTACTTTGTGATGTGTTTAGCCTTTATTTCTTCAGATATTCTTTTCTCTCTGTCTCTTGCTCTTCTTTCTCTGATGCTGTCACACTAGATGGTGTTGTATGGTTCTTTGGGATCCATTCACACTTCAACCTTTTATTTTCTGCTCCTCACACTCAATAATTTCCATCAACCTATCTTCAAGTTTGCTGAGTTCATATAATTATACAATTTATAGTTTTATAACACATAATATAGACTGTATATATGCTGTATATATGTTATGTATAATAAATTCAATATATAGGTTTTCATTTTTATTCATACTTAACTTTTTGTAGAAACTCTAAAAGGTAGAATCATATAGTACTAAATGAGACATATTAATTCTACTTAACATGTTTTATAAGACCTTGTCATGCCCAAGTCTTATCTCTCATTTCATTTGCATGTTCACACCCACCAGGTGAATAATAACTGCCTATTGAATTGTTCCAGACTGAATATGTGAAAAATGAAAATATCTGGGACATATCAAACCTAAATTATAATGTGGGCTCTTCTAGTGATTATCTTCAGATAGGAACATTGGTGTTCATCTAAATTCAGATATGTATCTTGGTTTTACATCTACTCTATTTCTTAGGCCAGCTCAATCATACACTTTAAAGTTTTTCTCTTATGTTCAAGTCTAAGGATCATGTTGCCCAACTTGCTGTGTTCACAGTGATACAGTGAAAGCCCTGTGTATGTGAAGAAATTATTAGGGCTTTGTAAAAACATTTTGAAACTCTACTCTAACATGTATCTGTGCTCTTGGGAAAGCTTTAAATACTTTTGAGGCCTTGGCTCCTCACTACCAGAAAATCAGAAAGCAGGTTGGCAGTTTGTGGTTCTAATGAGACACAGAAGGCGAGTAGAAATGGGATTTTCTCATTAAAATAATTGGAGGGGGTGGTGTCTTGCTTATGGAATGACAATGTGATACTCATAGTAGACTTATTTTGTGAATCACATTAATTTAAAAATAAAAATAATATACAACATTTTAAAAAAATGATGTTTAAATTGAATATTCTTTTCTAGATCTTTGAGGATTTTTTGGCTAGATTTCTTGACTTCGTTAAAATTTTTAATTTTTTGTGTTGGAAACAGCATACATAACTCCTTCCTTCTCTAATTCTTACATGCTACTTCTTTTTTCTGGTTACAGCTAACTTCCATGTGTGAATATATAGAACACATTTTCTCCATTATATTAATCATCTCTGTTTTTGGCTATAGCCAGAAGTCACAAACTATGATGATTTATTTTCATTTAAAACCCACTTAGTATATGATGAATGCATGTGTATCAACTCATATATTGGAAAAAGATGTTGGCTTAAATTTACTTTTTTGTCCCCAGACTTAACAGATCCAAATTGAATCCCATTTCTGTCTCAAAGAAATAAATTCTCTAGTTTAGTTCCCAACATAGGGAGAGTCTGTGTGTATATGACATCTGGAGGTTAATTCACCAAAAATATGACACACACTATGCTAGAAGCACACCGAACAATGATCATTTAGGCACCATCCCTGTTGTCAAGTAGATTATTGCCCAGTGGTAGGAAAAAGGAAAATTAAAAATTTAAAAAAATGTACCTTACAGTGTCCTGTAGTGTTACGGACGTTACTGTAGATGTCTATACATATTTCAGAGGCAACTCAATAGGGGATAGGAGCAACCGAAGCATGGTTCTGGAAGTGAGAATAATGGGCATAGCTACCTCCAAAGAGGTGACATGAGTATTAAGGTATTTGTTGAGCCATGTCAAAGAGGTCAAGGGGGAGCAGTAGGAATTGAAGAATCGTCAATCCAAGGATTATATGCCGATAATAAGCAAAATCTAGAAGAACAAAGAGAAACCATTATGATCAACATTTCTTAAATGCTAATATATATATTCAATATTCAGCAAAGCAGCTTTGCTTCTAATTTTCACACAACTCTTTGAAATGTGTGGCTGTATATTCACTTTATAGAGGAGGGAATGGAGACACAGGGATAAAGAATGTGGCAAAGGTCCCTCAGGTGGTAAATGGGACCGTTACAGATGCTACTTCTTAAATGCCTCAGGAATTTCCCAGCATGCACAGATAGTGACCTAATAAAGAAGCTGAGAAGGGGTTTGGCTTCTGGGGGTCCTATCCCCAGAGCTTACTAATAGTAGCCCCTTGTCGCAGACATCACCACGGCATCTGTTCTGTCAGCAATACTGGAGGTCCCGCACTGGGTGCTGGGAAGATACAGAGAGGTACTTAACATTTTCCATCTCTGGGGAAACACATAATTAGCACAGAGAAGCACCACAGAAGTTAGGAGATAGAAAGCAAATATAAGACAGGAGTTATAAGATAAGCTACAAGTCCGAATGAACTGCTGAGACTGAGACTGCTGTGGAAATTCAGAGGAGAGGGAGGGAATATCAGAATAGCTGAGTGGTAGAGAAGCAAAAGCAGGGGCTCTGCATGCCTGGACACTTGGGCTTAATGCCAGGGTTAGCCACATCTTGACTCTGTACCCCTGGGGAAGTCACTTCATCATTCTAAGGTATGTTAATATTTTAATCTTTAAGATAAAATAATAATTATACTATCAGCTATTGGGATACAGGATCAATCAATGTACTTCAATAGACTCTCTTATTTCTACATAAGAATACTAATACATCTCATGGAATAGATAGGATTTATCCTACTATTAAACTCAATGTTCGTCAACATTGAGTTTTTAAATATTTCCCAGGTAGTATTTTTTGAGGGTCTAGAAAGGGCTTTGGATGAAACCGCTATAGGATGACTCCTGGATCAAGGATAAACTCCTGAGACTGAAGTCCAGTCCCAGATAACTGCTGGTCCCCAGCAAGGCAACATGGGGTAGTAGGGTAAGTGCTAACATTTGTTCTGCTGAAGCCTTAGTTTCCTTATGTGTGACCTAGGACCAGTGACACCTGCCTTTCAAGGTTCACGTAGGGATTACATGAGTGGAGTGCGTGAAAAGCAAAGAAATGTGTACTTTTAAATCATAGGTGCTTAATAATGGCTAGTTCTTCCCCTTGTCTTTCACTACCTATTCCCAGGTTTTAGTTGCAAAAATCATAACACAAAGGGGATAGATTTTGTGATTTCTAAAGTCCCCACCAGCCTATAACTCAATGACTGCAGAATATCTACTTGTAGCAAAGGTGACCTTGTCATAAATAATGTTTTGCTGCACAGAAGTCTGGCCGTTAATGTCTCCCTGTCTGTTTGTAATGCATTGCTATTAGGCCCCAGTATCATTTTTTTTTCTTGTCCTGCATTTTTCCCTCTGGCCTTTTATTAATATTTTTCACTTGAAAATATTTGATGTAAATCACATTGTTCTCATTTGACTTTCCATAAGGAGAAGATGCAAAGTTATTTATCTAACTGTGGTTCTACATTTATAAATTCAGACCTTAGGAAATGAGAGATGCATGTTTAATCTGTCTTTTTAATTATTCTGATATAGAAGGGAAAATTACTAGCATGCTTTTTATATTAATATTCATTTGACAAACCTATGAACAGCTGCCTTATTCAGCAACCTTCAGTAACATTTCAATATTTTCTTGAAAACTGCTTTAAATTTTGCTTTTGATGTTTGCCTAACTAGTCAATGTAAGCTTGATTACCATTGGCAATTAACTGCAATTCCTTTTAGCATATATAGCCAAATCTGTGTGTGTGGTCAATCATTTAGAACTAATGAGAAGTATCTGCTGCTTCTGGGGCTACAATCTGCCATTTTTGGTTAGTGATTAATTGTGGAAAATTGTTGTTAGGTTTCTTATATAATGAAATGTGATTTTATTTGCCTCACATCTCTTCCAGACAGGCTGTTTGGTTCACTGATAATTTGGATCCTGGTAAAATGGCCCCCAGCCTATCCTAAGGCGTTATAATCATATCTCTTTCATTGGCACTGAATCTGGCAAAGCCCCTAAGCCTGTGGGAGCCCACAAAATAAAACACACAATACCCTCAAAGATGAGGTCACCACTGTGGGTCACCACTTGGGAAAAGCACAGGCTCTGTCATTTCCAATCATCCTGAACATATCCAGCATGGAGAGTCAAACTCTTTGGCATCAGAGATAAAGTGTGAATGTCCCAGAAATTTGAGGATAAAGTTCCAACATATTCAGGCTATGAAAATGTCATCTTCCCACCAAAATCTTGTTTTAATTAAAACCGAAACATCACATAAGGTCTAGTGTGCACCCACTTCAGTTCCAAGTAGTGGCAGCTGAGTGGTTCCTTTTTCTCACAGCGTTACACATTCATTTACTTATTGAATCCCTGTGGGAAAGATGAGATGGCCCCATACCCTTTGTCCTTAAAACCACGGGCTTGGATGTCACAACCCATACAGGGGCCGATATGAAGTTTTTATAAAATAGGGTTAAATGAGAAATAATTTCTTTGAAGGGAAAATCTAGGAGATGTTCCTAAAAGGCATATTTTTACAGTGAGTCCTCTACCATTATCTGTGTCTTTTCAAGCATTGATAAGAGTCTGTGAAGGGGCCACCGGCCTTCAATACAGGTCCTCCTGCTGCCTCTGCAGGAAAGAAAACTGACAGGACCTTCCACATCACTTTTTCTACTTCATCTTCTCTGATGAGGAAGGAAGCCAAAACCACCAAAACTCTATAGAAGTGGTTCTAAAATATCCATGTGCATCAGATTCCCATGTTAAAATGCATTTTCACACTACAGATTCACAATTAGAAAGCCTGTGGTAAGGACAAGAATATGACTTTTCTGCCATCTTCCAAGAAGCAAAGATAGGTGTTTCTGGGTATTCATTCTTTGAGCAGCTTTCTCATCATAGCCTCTTCATAGAGAAGGAAACACATGGGGAGTCACTCAGAGAGGACATCTGTGAGCTGCCTCGTCAACTGGTAAGTTGGAGGAGTCACGTATCATGGAGAGAACACTGATGAGAAGTTAGAAACCTGGCCCCAGATCTGGCTCAGCTTCCTAGCTTTGTCTTTTCTAGTCATTAACCTCTTTGCCTCCGCAAGTTTCCTTTCCCAGGAAATAAAATTTTTAATAATATTTCCACTTCAGAAAATTTTTGTGAGGATCAAACAAGATAACGATTGTGGAAGCTTTTACCAAGTATTATGCAAATATAAGTAATTATCAGTATACCTCTGTAGAATTAGAAATGATCAGATATTGAATTCCATGACTACCTAGATCTTCTGCAGTTCTAATCCCTATTATTAGGGAAGGGGTTACACAAGTGTTATTCAATGTAGAGTTTATAAATAACTGCGGCATAGCCTAACCTTCTTTCGCCTTCGCCGTAACTGAGCATGCTAAGCAGAGAAGGCAGCAGTGGTGGTTATGGTGACATTCTTTTACTGAAGCAGTCATCGTGTTTGCTGAGTCTCTTCCTATTGTTCTAAGCAAGTTTGCATTTGTAACAGGCACGTCTTCCTCTTAGTACTTGTCTCGATTTCTCTGCCTCCATTATCCCACAGCTGGAGCTATTTCCTTCACGAAACTCTCTCTTCACCTGCCCACCCACTCACTCATCACAAGTTTGACTCTCTTTTCTTTTCT
This sequence comes from Loris lydekkerianus, assembly GCA_963574355.1. Classification (NCBI taxonomy): domain Eukaryota; kingdom Metazoa; phylum Chordata; class Mammalia; order Primates; family Lorisidae; genus Loris; species Loris lydekkerianus. The sequence goes on from CAUYPK010075405.1 coordinate 11,527, forward strand.
ATGTGCACTCTGCACTTATTATTGCAAAACTACATCACCAGAACACAAATCACTTCAGGATGTAGATGGTGCCTTGGTCATGGTCTATCCTTTGCATATACCCATGGCACATTGTATGCATTTGAAAAGAAGTGAATGTGTGAATGTAATAAGTGAATGAGTAAGTTCTATCTAAAGGCTCAAGTATTTATAGTTTATGAGATTCTTGAGGCATTTTTTCTGGAAGAGACAATAAGAATATCAGCAGTCTCAGCCCCAATAAAAGAAGTTTGGTATAAAGTACAATCACTATTGGCCTAACCCTAGCAGTTGAGGTTACTGCACTTCTACACCCACCAGAAGCAGGTGTCTTTTAGGTTGTGCGGTTTCAAAGTTGCAACATTTCTTTCTCTCCTACTATGTGAATCCATTTGCAAAACTGAATTTTTGCTTCAGTTCTCTGTACTGTATCCTGCCTGATTATCTTGCCGGTATTCCAAACCAGGGACCTTATCTAGTCCTCAGTAGCTGCATTCATATTGTTTCTTTTCATCATGAAAATCATTTAATTTCTTACCACTGGACTTCTCTTAGGCTATGGCTGCTGTGCAGTTTCCCAACTCTTTACCTTTCCTTGAGACTAGTCAACCTCGGCAGGTATTGCTGTTCTTCTTTGCTGCACCCATGGTATACAGTTCCAATCAGTGACAGCAATGAGCATCCTTAAGACAGCACAGCAGGAAGATGCTATCAATAGACCCTATTCTGGATACTATGAAACTGCTCTATGTACAGGAAATATAATGACAATGTAAAAAGTGCTATGTGCTAAGAAATAGTTCATTTTAATGCTATGGACATTTGGGAAATGGAAAAATCTCATCTAATAGAAAGTATAAAACATGAACAAGGCAGCATTTTAGCTGCACATTGAATGATATTTGAGATTGAAACATGTAAAGGTGGGGAGAAGGGAAGTCTCAGGGTGTGACCAAACAGCCAAGATCGTTTCATAGAGAGGTTCAATTTGGGGCATGGGGTAACCACAGGAGTTAGTTGGACATAGATATTGAGATTTCATGAAGGAGAGTTTGGATGCATTGACAAAGTGCCGGTCTTTCATCCAATAGTTAATAAAAAGCCACGGAAAGTTTCTGTACAAGGTAATCTCCAGATTAGTAAGCAGAAAGATAAAAGAGTGACTGATGGATAAGGGGAAAGCAAAAATCTAGGCATAATCCATTGACTTCTTTTGATTACGTAAACATTCAATACTAAGAGAAGGAAAAGTAGTCTGTAGGTATCTGCGTTACTTTCTTAAGTATGAAGTAGTTGTTCAGACTTAAATAGACCAATTAAAAACTGTGAACTCAGACATCTTCACATTTGCAGAGACAGATGATGGAATGGAAATAATCCTTCCTCTTAATACATTTGCTATCTAGCTGTTCCAAACAATAGATGGGATAGTTTTAAGTAAAGGCTTGGATGTGCATAAATATTTTATTATAACAGAAATTTAGGAAACAGCATTTCAAGTGCAATTCAAGAACCTGAAGACACCATTTTACTGAAGTTCCAACCATTGATTTGTCCATAACATTTATTAAATATTCATTTATTGCACAAATGTTGAAACATCATTGTTAGGCTACCAGCTTTGCATTGTGCAACAAATCTTTTTTTATACTATATCTGCCATATGTCATAACCCGTAGAGAGATTAAAAGTATGCTAAAGTACAAATAATAATAAAGTTGTAACAATACAAAATGCAGAAATATTTCAAAAAATTCCTGTGATTTCAAGTGCGTTAGAAAGAGTCAAAATGTAGTGCTTCAAAAATGCTCTCTAAATAAATTTTTAAAAAATCTATTTTTACTAGATAAAACTTCCCAACAGTCTGCATTTATTTGTTTTCCTGTGCATCTTTCAAAATTATTAAAATTTTATGTCTCACTTTTTACTTCAACATTTTTCACTGAGTGTTATATAATTTTCGTATTTATTGCTTTCAGAGGCAGCAGAATATCATACCATGTGGCTAAATATATTTACCTTAGTCATTCTACTATCCCCTGGGCAGTTAGGTTATTTTTACTGATTATTATAAATAATGCTAGAACAAATACCCTTTTTCATGCTAATAGTTTTTTCTAAATTTAAAACAATCAGTTTTTAAAAGCATCAGCTTCTAGAGTGAAGTGTGTCTTAGTTTCTTTTATGGCTTGGGCACAGCACATCTCAGGTGGGGTAACCATCGCAACAGGCTTAAATCAGCCATGTTGGAAAAACCAGGACCATAGGGCTCCTAATCAAGCAACACTGGGTGAAAAATTCTTGTCTATATTGTTACTGCCATGAAGAAAACACAAAGGTTTCTAATGAAAACACTTTTTGATAAAAAGCAACCCCTAGACATTCCCCATGAATCAAAACCTTGAGAAGGGAGATTGGTGTGCTCCCACTTAATGACACAATGTAAGGGTACATGGCACACCTCTTCAGTGTGGGCCACAATTACAAGAGGAGCTCTACCTAATAAGCATTGTGACTTAGTTATTTATACCCTCACACTAACTTGAAATTTAAAAAACAGAAAAACAAAACAAAGAAACAACAACAAAAAAACCTTGAAGTGGTGTGGGGGTAGCTCATTTGTAAATATAGTTATACTTATGTTAAAAGGTCATGAACATGTTCATTAAACATGAGGGTGCATAACTACTGTTCTCATTTATAAAGTTACCAAATATAACTTTATGACATTTTAAAAGTATTTTAAGCTGAATTTCATTTAGGTTTTTAAAATGTGTTTAAAAGGATTGCGTATCTTGTAGTATAGTAGATGTGAGGGAAGATGAGAAACAAGATATGAACCTAAGACCAGGATGAGCCTAAGAAAAATTAGAACATGCTCCTCCTCTCACTTTTTATTTTCCAAAGCTTTGGGAAAAAAAAATATCACAAGATGTCTGTACAAGACTTTCACATGACTGTCTTGTTGCCAACTCTCTCAATACTAGCAAATCCTTACAGAGACCAGTTACTTGGTAGAAAACTAGTCATTCTGGGCCAGGTGTGATGGCTTACACGTGTAATCCTAGTACTCTAGGAGACCAATGCAGGAGGATTCCTTGAGCTCAGGACTGTGAGACCAGTCTAAGCAAGAGCAAGACTTCCTACTAAAAATAGAAAAAGATTAGTCAAGCCTTGTGGCTGTTACTTGTAGTCCCAACTACTTGGGAAGCTGAAGCAAGAGGAACTCATGAGTCCAAGACTTTGAGCTTGTTGTGAGCTATGATGCCAGGGCACTCAACCCCAGGGAAACAGAGTGAGACTCTGTCTCAAAAAACAAAAACGAACAAACAATAACAACAACAACAAACAGTAATTCTGTTCCACCACTTACAAGTATTATGAACACTCTGAGGTTTAGTTTCCTTATTTATGAAACAAGAAAAGATGTGAAAAAGTATCTTACATAAAAGATCTTTAGTACATATTACATGGCCCTAAATTTCATTAATTTTCATCAACATTTAATTGCTTGTTGAATACCTATTGAACCTAAGGCACTAAGCCTTCCAGAAAAAAAACCCTGTTCCTGACTTAAACACAGCTATGATGACCAGACATCCAGCATCCACTCAAATCTTAACTCTGCCTATGCAAAGGACGAGACCTAGATGTGTGCTCTAATGATGCACTCGTGGAAGGAGCCGTCAATCATGAAATCTGTATCTGGATATAAGAAGGGATACGTTATAAGAATTTACCACCTTTGTTGCAAATAGGATGTAGGCTTTAAATTGCACCTTCATCTATAGGCACAGTAACTTGGGTCAGATTCTTTTTCTTCCTCTAGTAGCCTTCTGTTTCTTAGTCCTAGATTCCATAATCTATTTATTTAAATACTTTATTGTTCCGGAATTTAATCTGATCTACCCACTACATTTACTTTCTAGATGACAGGGGAGACTTGGAGGCTGGGTGACATGTTCTTATTCTCATCTTGTCAAACTGAGCTGTTTCACTCTTAGTATATCAATGATAAACAATTTGGTGTTCCTGGTAAAATGGCTAGTAATAGCATAAAAAGGAAACCTCAAACTTGTCACGGTGTATTATACTGTCACCATGTAAGGGGATTAATAACAGAGAGTCAGCAAATTATTTAGTCTCAACATCCATCTCTATCCTGCATAGGAAAATGTCCCAGAGTGGGCCAGCTGGAGGCACCATGGAAAATACAAGCAAAGCAGGCTACCGCCCCTATGTTTGTAACAAAGTTGGAAATGAAGGCAAAAAACATCAACTCCACTATGTAATAATAGATGTTTCTTAGTTGAGAAAATAGCCTTTTTAGAAAAGGGCCTTCAAAGTTTATCTACAAGTACACGTATCAACTTGGCCTGTTTTTTAGCTTCCTCTACAGCTAGTCACTGCAGCTAGTAAAGCCCTGCTAAAATTAGAAGAAAATAAGCCTCTTGGACCATCAGAACTTATTTTGTTTCCACATGTGAGAGGACTGGATATGCACAAAATCAATTTGCACATTAAAACACAAAGATCCTGCAAAAGTCAGTCAATCTATCCAAAAATAAAATACATTTCATATTAACACTTGATTTCAGAAGTTTTATTTTTCATTTTTACTTCATGGTTTTCTTGCATACTTTAGGTCAGCCTTATTTTTTGTAAAATGAGAAGGTTCTTTAGAAATTATAGTGTTCAATTCCTTTCACTAAGGCTAAAAGAAGTGAAGAGGTTTTCTAAGGACATAAATAGGGCGTCTACAATTAATTGTCTAATTCGGTACAACTTTAAGGGTGTTCAGGAGTGTTGTTACTCTAAAAGAGAACAGTCACACAGGGAAGTATCACAGGAACACTAAACCCTACACTCACTCCAGCCTTGAAAGTAATTCATAACTGTGTCTTTTCAATTTGATTATCAAACAGTTCCACAAGTATACCTCCTCACGACTGGGGAAGAAGCATGTGGCCGGCTGTGCAGGTAGCACATCAGGCGGGTGAAGGATGTATCACCTTGGCCAGCGTCTCCTGAACATTCTGACATCTGGACATTATGACTTTGCAGATACAAGAATCAACTGAAGGATAATAAATGATTTTCCAGTTATAAGTTAGCAGAAAGATGGAACATGCAGATCAGAGTCCATGCGAGTATGCAGCTGTGTTCCACGGTTCTCAGGGTCAGCCAGGGGCTGCACACACCCCTAGATACTGGGTGTGGAGGCAGCAGACCCATTTTGGACCCTGTTAACAGTCAAGGTGAAGGAAGTCCCCCAACTGCTTCCGGGTTCCCTTGGCACAGGGACTGGGAGCTAAGCTGATCCCCGGGCAGGTTATTGCAGCTTGCTGTGTGGAAAGCAAGCTGGCAGAGAGGACAGCAACGGGAACACACGGAAAGTTTCAGCAGCATGAAACATAATGGGCACAGAAAATGTGTATCCTGAGAACTTATTTTATTTAATTTTCCATCAAAATGAATGCTGGCCGGCAAAGCTACATTTTTAGGCAACGTTTACTGACCACAGAGTGCCAGGGAAGCTGAGAGATTTCATTTCACTGTTAAAGTAACAGTTAGCTTTGGGCAAATGGAAAAAAAAAAAAAAAAGCCCACGAGACCAGAGTGAGAATGTGGTGAATATCAACATTTTTAAAAAATAAAACTAAATTTAATCTATTTCTTAGAGTTATATAATAAGATGATTTCATTAAGAATGAATAAAACAACTGTTATAAAAGCAGTCAGAGATAGCTTAAAATAGATATATTTTGAATGTACATATTAAATATGCAATCTCAAAAAGATGAGGCCAGGCTATGAATATGTTTAAAGATGTATTTATTTTAGTATAGGATTATCTTTAAATATTAATTTAGTAAACCTGGAATACATCTGTGGTGTTTCTCTCTGGTCACCCAGCACAGCAGTCTTGTGACCAAATATTGTCAATGCCATCTCTAGAATTAATTTTCAATTTTTTGTTTTTATTGTCAGCAGCAAACTCTTAATAAGTGCATAATCAGTTTCCTTTATTTAGCACCTACTGTGTTGGATATTATGTCATAAAGAAAAACAATACATAGAACTTTTAGGTTTTTAGTATCTGTGATAAAGTTATCAAAATATTCTATAGTGAAGGTATTTTCAACATGTTAAGAAAATGCAACTGAGAGAGCCACTTTTTGCAAAGAAATTCATAAAACAGAAGACTACTGTTGGATCAACTTCTATTGTAACATAGTGTTCCCTGAATGTTTTCTGAATTTCTAATAAAAAATGAGAAATATTTTTTCTTAGGCATGCATGTAACCCCGATACCTTTAACACAATCAAGGTAAATGACAGAGCCAAGACTTCCGAAGCTTTCATGATGCCTTTGTGGGGTGGGGGTGGTGGCAAGAATAGTTATCATGAGATCCACCCTCTTGACAAGTTTGAAAAGCAAAATGTTGTATTTTTAACTATAAGCGTGATGATGTACAGAAGATCTTCTGAACTTATTCATGTAGGGTAGCTGAAAATCTATACTCATTGACCAACTCCCAATTTCCCGTCTTCTCTCCAATCCTCTGACGACCACTGCATTTGCTGCTTCTGTGAGTTCGATTATTATAGAGATTTAACACAAGTCTTATTTGTCCTTCTGTGACCAGCATACTTCACTTAGCCGGTATCCTCCAGTTTCACCCATGTTGTTGAAAATCACAGAATTTCCTTCTTCTTTAAGGCAGAATAGTAGTCCATTGAGTGTGTATACCATATTTTTTTATCATTTCATCCATTGGGGGCTACTTAGAGTTCACATCTTGTGAAATGAAGGTGTGAAATAAGTCTTGCTGCATTGAACCTGAGATTGAAGATCTATCTTCAAGATCCTGATTATTTTTGTATATGAACCCAGAAGTGGGATTGATGAATCATAAGATATTTCTGTTTTTCACTTTTTGAGGAAATTTCAAACTATTTCCATAACTCCTGCACCATTTTATATTCCAGCTAACAAGTTATAACTTCTCCACATCCTCATCAACATCTGTTATCTTTTGGTATTTTGATAATAGGCAACTTTTTTTTTTTTTTTTTTCAAACCTGCCATCCCTAGTGTACAGGGCCAGTGGTCTAATCAGTAAGCAATGGGCACCCAACCAATAATAGTCACCTCGGTAACTGTGAAGTGATATTTCATTGTAGTTTTGGTTTGAATTTCTCTGATAGTTTATGATGTTAGAAATCTTTTCATGCAGCTTCTGGCTATTTGTACACCTTCTTTGGAAAAAAGTCTACTAGCACATCTTTTATTTAAGTTCTTTTACGTTTTGCTAGTGAATTGTCAGAGGTCTTCTCTAAGCAGAGAAAAAGTAATTTAATGAATACAATAGAACCTCTATCAGTTGACCCTCCTTGAGACTGTCACAAACTAGTCAACATGTGGACATGGTCAACGTAAGGAACTAGGCCTACTGTGCTGATATAGATGTGTGCCGTGTGTCCAGTCTGTGAAAATTAGGTCAACTTAAGGAGGTGGTCAGTGTAAGGGGGTGAACAACTATGGAGGTTCTATTACACAAGGCAACCATAAACATACATGACTCTTATTATAAAAATATTCACCCATAAGTACTAAAAATAATTTTCTTCATTTCTAGTGGTCCTCATGCTGCATTCAGGTAGAAATATTGTTCATGGTCTTAAAAATGCAGAAGGAGCAGGCAGCAGCAACTGCCACTCTCAGATGTACAGGAAACCTCTAAGAAGAGTGGAATCTGTCCTCGGCACTCTTTTTTCCCTCCTTCTATTGCTCAACAGAAGCTAATTGCCTTCTAAAGCTTTTTAATTCCTGTGAGTTCCCCCAAAACCATAACAGTTGCAAGAACGAAATCTGCTTAGGTTCCTGAGAAATTTCTCTGCTATTACGTAACATGGGCTAGCAAAGGAAACATCTGTAGTCTGTGGGTCAACTCTCAGAAATCTTAATATATAACCATAAAAGTTTGCTATTTCAAGCTTTTCAATTTTCACTTTGTTCATGTGTCTAAAATTACCATAGTATAAATGGCAGCTTGCAGTTTCTGAAAACAGAAAACCTCATAGTCAGAAATATGATGATTTCTCAAGGTGTTCCACATCAAGTCAACCCCCAGCCTGCAAAATGCTTAATTGTAAAATGAGATGATTCAGAGTCAAAGAATCTGAGTCTCATGCTTCACAATGCATGGTCTGATGAAAAGTGTTATATTTCACTGGGTCTCAGATTCTATAGGTAGAAAGTGTGAGAATTATTCGTCGTCTCAAATAGTATTTTTTGTCAGGTTTGCCAGAACCTTCACAGATGACAGAACGATACATGTTTTTAAATTATTCAACTACTAGTCAGTTGACAACTATTACCTTAAAGATCCTAACCCAGATGCTTGTGATACAGAGCTTAGCTCAGTGTGGTTTCTACTTGCTATGTTCTTATAATCTAATAGGAGAATAATGTATAAACTCCCAGAGAAATGACACATTATGGTACAAGGTATTGCTCAATCCTCTGGAATCTCAACATTTTTCATCTACTATTGTATTCTATTATTGGGAAATGTATTTATTGAGCCATGTTTATGAAATCCCTTTGGGAAGATCAACAAATTGTGTTCTAATAAAAGTTCTAGGGAAATTCAGGAAAACAAAAGCAGAAACAAAAAATACACTGAAGCAGTCACAGCTTTGAAAGTCTCCTTTAGCAAAGATCTTAATTTTATTTTTATTTTTTTATTAAATCATAGCTGTGTACATTAATGCAATCATGGGGTACAATGTGCTGCTTTTATATATAATTTGAAATATTTTCATCACACTGATTAACATAGCCTTCACAGCATTTTCTTAGTTATTATGTTAAGACATTGATATTCTACACTTAGTAAATTTCACATGTACCCTTGTAAGATGCACCATAGGTGTGGTCCCACCAATCCTCCCCCCTCCCCTCTCTCCATCTCCCCTTTCCCCTTTTTCTTGGGCTATAATTGTGTTATAGCTTTCATATGAAAGCTATAAATTGGTTTCATAGTAGGGCTATGAAAGGGTAATATTGGATACTTTTTCTTCCATTCTTG
>CAUYPK010075407.1:0-34597 GCA_963574355.1 Loris lydekkerianus
CAGTTCCTGGTCAGGGAATGTGCAGCCCCAGTGGGTGCAGGTCACTAGTCAGGGTTTGCTGCACACCTCTTATGGAGGTCTGGGCAGCGCCAAGCCCAGGAGTTTGAGGTTGCTATGAGCTGTGCCGTCAGGGCACTCTACCCAAGGCAACAGTCCAAGGCTCCAGTGTGCCACGACTATCTCACTCTGCCCCTAAGGATTAGGGCTGTGAGGCAGTTCAGTCCCCGCCTTTAAGCTGCTCATTCACTAGGTTACTTTGTCCTGCCCATTCCTTGCTCTGGAACCCTGAGGGTGGGGCTTGCTGGAGCAGTTTTTTCACACAATGGCTTTCACTGAGCCCAGCTCAGTGGCTCATTTTGGGGCCCCAGACAATGCCCAACGTTCTTCACACTTCTGCTCAAGCTTTCCTCAAGGCAGCTCAACTGAGTGCCAAGTCTAAGAACACCAAAACAGTTCACGGGTAAGGCCTTTCCAGTTTACAGTCTCAGTGCTGCTTATACTCACGGTTGCCGGCGTGATTAGGTTGATTGAACACATGCAGCCACTTGCCAGTTTTCCACTGTTTTTGTCCTCCTCCTGGGGTCCAGAAGTCCCTTGCTGGCTCCCTGTATCCTCAAAGGGATGATCATAGGCAGATCCCACTGGCCAGAGATGTCTGGAATCTTGTCTCCCCAGATTCCCCGTGCCCAGTTGCAGGGAAGCTGTTACTCAGCCACCATCTTTAATCCCATATCGCTAAATGCTTTTTTTAAGGTACACAGCTAAAACAAAATAATAAAGAAAAAACATGGAAAATAAAGTATTGGACAGGGACATATCAGGAAAAAGTGCTAACAGTGACAAATGGCAAAAATACTAATATCACGCAAAGTACATTTATGGTCAAAAACATTAAATAGGGCTGAGAAATTTATTGATAAAAGACAGTCATAAACATTTACACACCAAATCACCTCACAGAAATATCCAAAAAGAAAAGAACTAGGCATTTAATGATATTTTGATAAGATCACAATGAGCTTTAAAATATTTATATCCAAATTTAACAGTTCCTTAGATAAAGAATTAATATAAATAGATCATTTGGATTTCAAAATAAGCTTTATTTATTAGACATACAATTTTTGTACAAAATGGAAAATCTTTTTTAAATTCTCATAGACTATTTATAGAAATGTTCATGAACTGCACACACCGTAAAGAAAATCTTGGCAAATTCAGCTAGATAGGTAGATGGATAGAAATTGAACATACTACATTTTCTGACAAGAAAACTAAAATAAAACTTCAAGATATAACACCCCAGTCTAACCTAGAAATGTAAAAGCACTCATAAATAATTCTTGAATTAAAGATGGAATAATTACAATAGTATATTAATTAACTAATTGAAAGACTTAGGATCATTTCAGGACACACTGCTATCATGTACCACCTGCTCTCTGGCAACAGAGAACAGAAGGAATAGCTCTGATGCTAATAATTACAGTAATACATTAATTAACTAATTAATTCATTGAAAGGTGACATCAAGAAAAAGAGATACATTTCAAAGCCTATAGACTATGGCTAAAACTCTTATAAAAAAAAAAAAAAGAAACATGCAATGGGGGGAAGGGGGAGACAGAGAGGAGGGAGGGGGGAAGGAGGTAGAGGGAGGGGGACTGGTGGGATCGCACCTGCGGTGCATCTTGCAAGGATATATGTGAAACTTAGTAAATGTAGAATGTAAATGTCTTGGCACAGTAACTAAGAAAATGCCAGGAAGGCTATGTAGACTGGTGTGATGAAAATGTGTCAAACGGTTTATGAAACTAGTGTATGGTGCCCCATGATCATATCGATGTGTACAGCTATGATTTAATAAAAAAAAAAAAAAAGAAAGAAAAAAAAGAAAATACTTGAAAAGGTAGTTGCCTTACAGGTGAAACTTACTAAATGCAGAATGCAAATGTCTACATACAACAACTAAGAAAATGCCATGAAGGCTACGTTGAACAGTTTGATGAGAATATTTCAGATTATATATGAAACCAGCACATTGTACCCCTTGATTGCACTAATGTACACATCTATGATTTAACAATAAAAAAAAAATAAAGCATGAATTCTATAGTCAAGTGGCACAAGTTCAAATCCCACCTTTGCCACTTAAATAATTTGTTTAACCTTGGATTAATTATCTAACTTTAAGGTGCTCAATTTCTTTATATATAACATGGAGGGAATAATATCTACCTCTTAGGGTGTTGTGAAAATTAAATGAGGAAATCTGTGTATAAGTGGTTTCTGAGGAGAAGGAGGGGAGAGAAAAGGTGAAAAGATCAGATATCAATAGATGATAGATAGGGACACATGATAGAAACAGATATATGGTAGATATAGATGCATGATCACAGGTGATAGACAGAGAGATAGACACAGATAGATGACAGAAGAGAGACAAGAGAGAGAGGTGAGGGAGGAGGAAGGGAGAGAGAGACATGACAGACAGAGAGATTACAGTTATTGATAGAGATTTGAACAATGTGATGAACTGAATTGTGCCCCCCCAAAACCCATATTGAAGTCCCAACCCCCAGTACCTTGGAACATGACAGTATTTAGAGGCAGGAGATAAATTGGTACATTTTGTGGGTATTAAAATTTAAGAGTCTCCCTGAAGACATAGCTGCCTCCAGCATTAGATAGGTTGTCAATAGATCCAAAGACTCACACCCTGAGACTGCCCCCCAGCCTAGCCTTTGAGAAAGGACTTTGTCCTGGATCCCCTGGGCCCTCCCACCTTTGTCCCAGGTGGCAGCAGTAGCTGCCTCAGAAAACTCTTGAGGTGACAATGGCTTCTTCAGCATTTCAAGAACCACTGCTATCACCTACCACCTGCTCTCTGGCCAGAGAGAACAGAAGGAATAGCTTCTGATCCCAAAGGCAGAGTTTTTGCTCTCAAGCTGGATTACTAGAGTCCTGCTGCTGAGGCAATTCTCCTTCTATCTCATTTTCTCAGGTGTACTTAGACTCAGCCTTCATCTATGAAACCATCTTCTTCCTATGATTAGAAGAACTGGCAGAGAGGGCAGAACTGGAGTGGCCAATAGGGAAGCAGGAATCAGGAGGTGGGGCACCTTGTGCTGCCCCAGGGGACATAACCCAAGGAAGGGAATCAACCCTCCCTCCCTGCTCCTCCCTGGGCTGCAAGAACATCAGCACACCCAAGGGGCCCACACCTCCACTCCACTGCCCTCCTGACCACTCCCCTCAAAATGGGCCTACCAATCTCAAGATCCCATCAAACAGGGAGTCAAAAATGTCCTGGTGTCAAATTTTCAGCTTGTCACTCCACCCGTGAAGCCAAGCCCATCCCGACTCTTCCCAATGACACAGCCCACCTAGGGTCCACACCACTGGGAACTTCTACCAGCCTCCTCCCCCAACCCTACTGGGAGTCTCCACTTGGTGTCCTTATTGGGTCTCAACCTAGATCCCATCAGTAGCCTCTCCACCCCAGGGTCCCAACAGCATCAGCCTAGGGTTACATGGCTTCACTCAGTTCACACTAAACTGGGTTCTGGGGATGCAATCATGTGTGTAGAAAGTAAGCAGTACATGTTTTACTAATCATTATTTTCTTTTATTTCAGATTAATAAGAGGGTACAAATGATTAGGTTATCCAGACTATGATTGACAGTCCAGGCTTCTCCTGCAGGTGCCAGAGGAGAAGCAGCAGCTGAGGCATGCGGACACAGCCTGGGAATGCCAGGTCTTCCCTCATGCCAAGAGGTCATGAACCGCCCCCACTTCTTTGCCACACAGCCCACAGGAAGTGGAGGGAGGGGATGGAATCCAAAAGTCAGGGCATGTTTTGCCTAGAGAAAGTAAAAATTGCCTAGAGAAATTATTTAAATTTTCAGATCAAAATTTGAACCATATTGAATATTAATTCTTTTAATTTTTAAATAAAAATCATACCGTAATTTAAAATGTTTCTCCTGCTAACCAGCGAGTAGGGCTCAGTAGGATGACTAATGTAAATGTCAAGAAATTAAAGAGCCCAAATTTACTCTGCACTTCTGAGTTCTAGTTTAAGTGAAAAATCATATAAGATCCCTGAAGCTTTGCTTCTTGAAAGGGGGACTGTTCACACAGGAAATGAAGCCCAAAGGCACACAAGGTTGAGGGATACTTTCTCTTCTATTTTATATACCTTATACTTTAAAAAAAAATTTTATTTAAAAATTTGAAATAGACTTTCAAATAGGTCAGGGGAAAATATAAAAAGAAACACCTGGCAAGTATTTAGAAAGGCAATTTGTCACCTCAACACCAGTAGCATAGTGGTTACAGTGCCAGCCACATACACTGAAGCTCGCAGGTTTGAACCCAGCCTGGGCCAGCTAAACAACAATGACAACTGCAACAAAAAAGCTGCCGGGCGTTGTGGCCGGCACCTGTAGTCTCAGCTACTTGGGAGGCTGAGGCAAGAGACTCGCTTAAGCCCAAGAGTTTGAGGTTGCTGTGAGCTGTGACGCCATGGCACTCTACCCCAGTCCACAGCTTGAGACTCTATCTGGAAAAAAAAAAAAAGACAATTTGTTTCTTTATAGAATCACACTTCTTGGGGTCCCCTGACTTTTTGCCTTCCTATGCTGTTTAATGACCAGGTTCTAGGTTTTCTCACGAAGACTGTCCAGGCAGTCACAGGAAACTTTCATTTTCCTTTCTTTTCCTAAGATTTACCAATCTCCTGTTTTCCCTTGAACTGGCAGCTAATGACTGTGGAAAATGGTGAGACAATATTATGGTGCATATGAGCACTCCAAATTTTTGCTCCTGACAGTCATTCCCTCAGGGAAAACTGTAACTTAAAAGATGTTTGGGGTGAAGGATAGAAATAAATAAGCCAACGAGGCTTCCCGCCCCTCTGGACTCACCCTTCCCAGCAGCAGGCCTCATCGTTGGGCTTGGCAGAGGCAGACCTTTGCTTCAACTCCAACCCGTTTCCTGACCAGTATGGGACTTTGGGAACCCCAAGAGATCACACAGAGTGAAAGTGAGGCTCTCCTCACCCACCTCTCTGGGGGGCTCCTGAGGACTGTGGAAATCCTACCTTCCTGGGGTAGGGGGAGCAGATGAGAGGGGAATGGGAAGGAAGAGAAGGAAGCATTTACTTAGCTCTTGCGTTGAAGGTCTAGTGCTCTCACACATGCAGCTCTGTTTTTTAAGATAGATTTTATTGATTTACTTATTTAAAGTTTTGTTTGTTTGTTTGTTTTCTTTTTGTGAGACAGAGTCTCACTACATCGCCCTTGGTAGAGTGCTGTGACATCACAGCTCACAGCAACCTCACTTTTGGCCTTAAGCAATTCTCTTGCCTCTGCCTCCCAAGTAGCTGGGACTATAGGTGCCTGCCACAATGCAGGCTATTTTTTGGTTGCAGCTGTCATTATTGTTTAGCAGGCTGTGCTAGAAAGGGCCGGGTTTGAATCCGCCTGCCTCAGTGTATGTGGCTGATGCTCTAACCACTGAGCTATGGACGCTGAGCCTATTTAAACAGTTTTATTGAGATATCTCTCAATTAATTTTTACACCCCACCACAGAGTGTTTCTACTCTCGTTTTTTCAGATGAAATCCTGAGGTTCAAAGAAGTTGAGTGACTTCTCCACTATCACAGAGATTTGCAGGATTTGCTGCAGAGCTGTAAGTCTCCAAACTCCTGATCTTTTGCTGACTCTACAACTTCTGTCACACCAAGAGGGAAGGAAATGGGCGTTCCCACGTTGGACCCAAATTGCCTCTGTGGAGTACACGGTGAACAGGAAAGCATGCAGGGCTTGGCATGTTTCTGCCTCTCTCTGACCTAGGCCTGGCTGCACTGTGTGACTTCCCTTCCATGCAAGAGTGAAGCTTCCTGCCCTATAGCTGCCCACCTGCCACCGTGGTCTTTAATTTGTCACAGTACTTTCTGAGAATACCGCCCTGAAAAAGCAGTGATCTAATGGTGTTCCATCTGGGCTCTGTGTCTACCGGAAATGTGCATTTCCTGACTGACTTCACTGTGGCAGTTGCCCCCTTCAGCACTCAGGTTGGGACCATGTCCTGCTGAGAGGTGGCCTGTGTCCCTGTTTGCAAGGCTTCCTGAGAGCAGCCGCTGAACCTGGGAATCAGAAGTACTGCCAGCGGGACAGCATCCACCCTGCCTTAGTCCATACCTGAGGCCGAGTAATTTGTAACGAAATGAGGTTTATGGTTCTGCAGGCTGTACCAGACGCTTGATGCCAGCAGCTTCATCTGCTGGGGGCTTCAAGCTGCTTCCACTGACGGGGAAAGGCAAGGGGAGCAGCCCATGTGTACAAAGATCATGCAGAGAGAGTGGGGAGAGGTGCCAGGTGTCTTCTTTTTATTTATTTACTTTTATAATTTTTTTTTATTAAATCATAGCTGTGTGCATTAATGCAATCATGGGGTAGAATGCGCTGGTTTTATATACAATTTGAAACATTTTCATTGAACTGGTTAACATAGCCTTCATGGCATTTTCTTAGTTATTGGGTTTAGACATTTATATGCTGCATTTACTAAGTTTCCCCTGTACTTGCCAGGCGTCTTTTAACAATCAGCTCTGTGGGAACTAACAGTGAGAACACACACATTACCCATTAGGAAGAGGAAACACCCAGCCATTCATGAGGGAGGTTCTCCAAACACCTGCCACTAGGCCCCACCTCCAACACTGGGATCAAATTTCAATATGATATTTAGAGGGGTCAAATATCCAAACCATGGCACACCCACTAAGAGACTCTGATATTTCTTCAGGTCCTACCACAAGCAACTATGTGGCGGAGGGCAGTGTAGAGGAGAAGCTGGCTACAACTCCCAGGGGCATGCCAGGGCCGCCCACACTCCCGCACACTCTCCCTGCCCACTGGGAGGAACCCTTTGCTACCTCTTCCTTGCCTTTGCTGTCACGTGGATGTGGGTTCCAAGCACACTTGTGCCTTCTGGAACCCAAGGCTTCTAATCCCAGCCTCACACATCCTCAGAATTGCCCCACAGCTTTGGACCCTCATCACACCCTCAGGTAGGAGGCTGGAGGTGCTTTGGGACAGGGAATTTTCAACTGTTGTGCACAACCCCACAGATGCCTCGAGAAGACCATGTCGTCAACCAGTCATTTCAAATGGGCCTGGGGACAATTGCACTTCTGAATGGCTTATGATGCATATATTCATCCCCCTCACACATCATCACTTCCTTCAGACAGCACTGACCTATGAAGCCCATATTATATGTCAGGGTGCTCTGCTGGATGTCATTCTGCGCACCCCTCTAGACATCGTCCCGAAGCCAAGGATGAGCTATTACGAGTACGGAAAAATATAAAACCATCTATGTCCTCAGAGAGGCCAAGTAAGCCTCATACACCAGTAGCTTGTACACAAGCCTGCGGAAGAAGAGGAACAGTTCCCCTGCTCTTGCCTTTTGGAGAGGAAGGGAGATTGAGACTTGAGGTAAGAAAGAGACTCTCCAGTTGTCTCGTTTGTGAGGGGCCACACTGTAGGGAGAGCAGGCTCAGGCCAGGATCCCCAGATACACTGAAAATGGGTGCCAGCCACACAGCCCCCTTCTGAAACCCCTGTGGACATTGTGTATCTCCCCTCCATGGTGACAGTCAGAGCTCAGTAGCCAATTTTCAACAATACAGATAATCCCTGTGTTACAAGCAAGATAAGTTCTGTAGGTTTCCTCTTAAATTGATTACAAATGTAAGGTAGAACGGGTAGATTTACCTATTACCCGTAAATAGCTTCCATTTGTAAGTGCAAGTCATATGCCAGTCGGGTGTTTGCAACTCAGGAACTTACTGTAATAGCCTCTGTTCATAAGTGCAGGTTTGTACATGAGTTGGATGTTTGTAACTCGGGGACTGCCTGTAGTTGTAAAACTCCCACTTTGAAAATATGAAAATATAATTAAGATAACCTATGAGTTAAAAGGAATGGTCTTATTTTAGGGCTATTGTCTGGATTAGGAGTTGGTCTTTTAACCAACTCCCTTTATCCTGGGACAAGTCCCCCCTCAGGTAAGAGGGAAGTAATACCAATTCTGCCCCAGTACACCAGTGGCATCAGGTCAACCTAAGAACTTGCACTCTAGTTATATTTCCCTAAATTCACTTCCAGACTTAGATGGGGCCAACCTTCTCTTGACACTGCAACTTGGGTCTTTTATTCTAATACATTGCAATCTCTTAGTATCACATCATTTGAAATACGATTCCTTCCCTCTGAGCAATATGACATGGTTACTGATTTTATAGACTTCACTGGGACCTTTGTGTGTGTCCAGAAAACTGGACAGTTTCTGGGAACCATGATGATAGACATATGTGTAGGGACATCGTACACCACACACAGGCCAGGATAGCTATGAATGAGACCCAACGCAAAAGCTAAACTTACTTAAAACATGATATTTTTTTGATAGAACTCAATTGTGCAGATCACAAGTGTAGAACTTTGTAGACAACAACGTTGTGTTGCAATGTCTCCTGAAACAAACATACATATGCTCTCGCTATTTGTACATATGCCTGGCTTCAATTTTACAGTGTCATGTGGTTTCCAGTGTGTTCTCTTCCAAGTTCAGACGGTCGAATTGACACCATCAGATGTTACATGTGCTTGTGGTGACTTGGCAAGGCAGCGACTATCAATAATATTTCAACCTGCCATTGCAACGTTAGCTGTGTCATGTCAGTTAGAAGTCAGGTAAGTGTTCTTATTTTTTTATTAAGGTTCCTTCCACACCTCCATGATGCCTCACACATTCCCAGGCATGCTTTGCAATCGCCCCTCTGCCTTGCCCTGCATCGGCAGCTGAGATGCCTAGGGGCCCAAACCTTGCTTTCTACTTTCCTGTCAATTCATTTTCATAATAAAGTAACTATAGTCCCTTGTCTATTATTATTTTCTTAATCTCAGCCTGCCTTTCTACAATGTCTCAAAAGAAAACAGAACCCAAAAAAGGAAAATTACGGATGAAGAAGGATGGTTTAAGGAAAAGTGAATTGATGACTACTTTTTTGTTGAGGCAAATAGTCAGGCACTCTGTTTAACTTGTAGGGAATTTGTGCAAAGTCTTTTTCAAAGCCTACAATTTGAAAAGGCATTATATACAAAAACGTGCCACCAGATTCAATGCTTACAAAGGATTGTGTCATAAGGACAAAATAGTGGAACTAAAAAAAGAATGTCGTCTCAACAAAAGAATTTTTTTTAAGTTACAACTCAGATGGATTCCATTACAGAAGCTAGTTATGTGAGAGCATATTTAATAGCAAAAAAAATCAAAACCATTTACTGATGATGAGTTTATTAAGCAATGTATGAAAAGCATGGCAGACATAATTTGTGCTGGAAAAGGGGGGATATTTCTAAAATCAGTTTGTCTCACCAGACTATGGCCAGGAAAACTGAAGAAATTAGAAAATCTATCAGAAGAAATTTGGAGAGTAAAGCTACTAGCTTTAAATTTTTTGCTTTGCTGATGGATGACAGCATTGATGCTACAAAGACAACTCAACTTGCCATTTGTATTAGAGGTATTGATGAATTTAATGTCACTAAAGAAATGGTTTCTTTAGAGCATTAAAAGACACAAATAAATCAACAGATTTATATGAAGCAGTAAAAAATAAGTTAAAGTGATTTTCTTTGTCCATTGTCAACATACCTGGTATAGTTACTGTTGGTACCGGTAGGTAAAAGAGAGGGACTTTTAAAATTAATAGAAGATGATACAGTTGCCACCCCAAACTCACAGGTGATGAAGTGTCATTGCATAATACATCAGGAAAATTTATGCACAAAAGCTTTAAAAGTGGATAATGTCACACTAATTGTCATCAAGACTGAATTTCATCAGGTCTGAGGGATTAAATCATTGCCAATTCCAGGAATTCCTTAAAAGTGTTGATGCTGAGTATGGCAGTGTCATTTATGTTTTGAAAGTAAGATGGCTAAGTCAAGGCCAAATGTTTTTAAGATTTTTTGATTTGCAACATATTATCAAGTGATATAAGGTATCAAAAACCAAATTTGTGCCAGAACTTGACAATGAAAACTGGCTTTCAGACTTGCCATTTGTAGTGGATTTAACTGCTCATTTAAATGAGTTAAACATGTGTCTCAACGTAAAAAGCAATTTATCAATACAACGTTTCAAACCATAACAGCATTCCAAATGAAACTCAAATTATGGCAAGCTTAAATTTAAGGCAAACCATTTTATGTATTTTAACATGTGGATTACCAATCTTGTGCGTTCCCCATCTTGTGAATAGCAAAGAATATGCCACCTTGCTTCTTGATTTGATATAAGAATTTGAAAACAGATTTCAAGATTTCTGGGGAAATAATATTGTGGTGCATTTGCAACTGTATTTTCAGTCAACCTAAATATGTTACCTGCCAATTTTTAAGTGGAATACATAGAACTGCAATCTGACATTCAACTTAAAGAAAAATTGGACCATGTCTCTTTACTGGACCTTTAAAGGTTCCCAGAGACAAATATTCTTCACTTCACAATCATGCCTTATTCATGCCGTTGCTTTTGGGCAGCACCTGCATTTGTAAGCAACTATTTTCAAGAATGAAGCACGTTAAGGGTAAAATTAGAACCAAAATATCTGATGAGCACCTTGAGAACTCACTGAGAATCACAAATACTTCTATCCAACCAGATATTGATGAATTAGTTTCTCAAATACAACATCAAGTATCCCATTAGTTTTATGTTGCCCACTTTTCTTTTACTTTGATAGTAAAAGTTTTTTAAAAAGATATTTTGTGACTTAGATATGTACATTTTCTATATTAATGATCACAAACTTGGGACCTGCTTGATAACTTTAAAAGACTCTGAACAGGCCACTGCATTACTAACTGGCATTACTACGTGAGGACCTTTTGCTTATCTATGATATCAGGTGTCATGAAAATTATGAATGGATTTTTTTGCTCATTGGCTTTTGTTAGTGTTTGTGTATTTAATGTGTGACCCAAGACAACTCTTCTTCTTCTAGTGTGGCCCAGAGAAGCCAAAAGTTTGGACACCTCCATCTTACACTAAAGCAAAGAGGAAAAATTGTTTTTAATATGTCAATAAATTCCCTTCGAGGCTTTTCTTAATGTCTGTTTTCTAATTGATTTTATCTTAGAAAAAAAAATGGTGGCGACAGTGCTAAATATACAGCATGATTCTCCTGAATCAGCATCCTTCTCACAACAGAGCCAGGCCCCACGCTGTCCTCGCCTCCAAGAGGACTTCCACAAGGCTACTAGGGGCGTCCTCTCGGTGCACCACAGACAGCAAAAGTGGACACAGTATCAGACCCGCTTCCCTCATATTTAGTAAATGCAGAATCCCAATGCATTAGGAAATAGTTAACAAAGGGGGAGAATTGAGCTTCAAAGTTTGATTCTTTACACTAGAAAGGGCAGCTTGGTTTTTCTTCCAGGATTAGAATAATCATAAAGGAAATCGTTCACACTGAGCTCCACATTTGTTTCCGTGAAATCAAAGCTGAAAAATAAAATCCTTCCTCTGTTCTCAGTGCTTGGTCAGAGCGAACGTTGCTGCCATAATTTCTGAACAGCCAGTAAGATTTGAAAAGATGAATAAAGATGAGCAAAGGGAGCTTACCTTCCCCAGCTCTGTATTGTAGTGCTGCAGTAAACATCCCCGTGGCCTCTGCTAAGTTCTGCCCTTCAGAAGGGAAGGATACAGCACAACATTCAGTAAACCTCCAGAATCTCACTGCCTCTCACTGCAGTCTGGGCTGCAAAGAGAGGCAAACTGATGTTTGAAGTCCTCATTGTTGTCAAATAAAATGAAATGAAGCCTACACGCTTTACGTAAACATGGTATGTGCTGATGAAATTGGGACCTGACGTGACGGAGTGAAGGAAGGCCATGATGTTTATGGAAGCAGGGCAAAATGTGGTCAACTGAATCTGCCTTCATCAAACTTCCATCCCTCAGGATATTTACAGGAGATGAATTAACTCTTGGAGCCTCTCAAGCGGACACTGCTTTGGATCCAGAGTTATGTTCAAATCTTCCCATCTGACAGCAAGAATTGATTTCCCATGCTTCAGATTTGTTACCTCTCAACCTAATCCCTCTTGAGGGCAGAGGCTCTCACTTTTCTGGCAGTGGGAATACCACAGCTGATGGTTCTCAGCTGAGCCCTCTCCTGGACTTGCCCTCTGCCAAAGACAGTCGCCTGAGGTCACGTCCCTTCCTAGGCAGCCACATGGAACAACCAGTCACAGAAGAACCCAGGGCCTTCTTCCCTCCATGTATGCCAACTCCAAAGGCCCATCCCAGCTGGAGAGTCCCCAGTGGGAACAAATCACTTTGCTACAGTGATAGCACAGTTCAGCTTCTGCCCAGGGCATGTCTAGCCTTCATCCTACCTGTGTGGCAGGTGTCTACCCTGACAGCAGTCTCCAGTAAACCTCCTGCATGCAAATCTCTTCTCAGAGTCTGCTCCTTTGAGAACTATGAGGATCAAACAGGCTCACTTTTAGTCACCAAGAGAGTAAGTATAGCTGGAGAAACAAAGGATTCCAAGGACAAAACGTGGGGGTGCTCTAATATTTAAAGGGTCAGGGTGGTACGTTAGTCACTGCTCTCCAGAGGAACAGAACCAATAGGATTGTGTGTGTGTATGCGTTGTGTGTCTGTAAATATATATAACGTATATATGATTTATATATATATGGAATTAGCTCATGCAGTTATGGAGGTTGACAAGTCCCAAGACCTGCAGGATGAGCTGGCAAGCTGGAGCCCCAGGTGAGCTAAGATGTAAGTTTTAGGCTAAGTCTAAAGGCCTGAGACCCAGGAGAAATGATGGTCTATTTCAGTCCAAAGATCAGCAGCTTAAGCCGCAGGAAAATCCAGTGTTTCGCTTCAAGTCTGCAGGCAGAAAAAGGTCATCTCTAGTTCAAAGGTTGTCTGGCAGGAAAAATTCTCTCTTGCTTGTGAAAGGGTCAGCCTTTTAATTCTATTTAGGCCTTCAGGGAATTGGATAAGACCTAGCCACACTGGACAGGGCGATCTATTTAGTCTCCCAATTCAAGCATTCATTTCACCCAGAAACACCCTTACAGACACTCCAGAATAGTGTGTGACCAGTGTCTGGGCACCCCATGATCAAGTCAAGTCGACATAAAATTAACCATCACAGGTGCTGAAATTGCATTTCAGAGACACAGGATGATTTGGCCAGTGCTGCAGGCCTTATAGGAGGCAGAGCTGAGAACCCAATCCAATTGATTTAAACTCCCATCTCTCCCGCTGCATCACACTGTGGTTAACAGGGCTGCACTTCTGGAGACAGCTTTTTTAAAGGTGCAGTAGGCCTGCATCTGTAGTGGCTCAACTGTGGCTCTTCCTGGAGTCGAAACTGGGGTGTGGGTCACCCCGACCACAGGCCCATCCTTCCGTAGGAGTCCTGCCTTTGGAAGGGTGGTGGAGTTAGGCTGTTTGTATAGCTGTCACTGTCTCAGAGAGCTTTTCTAGGGGCACAGACAATTGTGTGAGCAGCCAGAGCAGCACCTACATGCTGTTCGACAGAGACATGCACAGTGGGTGTCACAGTCTGAACTGCATCCTCCAAAATCCTCAGAATGTGTATATGGAGGTAGGACCTTTGAAAGGCAGTTAAGATAAAATAAGGTCATGAGGGTGGGCCCTAATCCAGTATGACTAGTAGCCTTGTAAGAAGAGGAGGTAAGGACACAGTGGCAGGCAAAAGGATGACCATGTGAGGATGCGGTGACAAGACAGCCACCTACAAGCTGAGAGAGAGGCTTCAGGAGGAACCGAGCCTGCAGATAGCTTGACCTCCAACTTTCAGCCTCCAGGGCTGTGAGGAATTAAGTTTCTGTTGTTGTAGGCCCCATTCCACGTTCCGTGTCAGGCGGCCCTAGCAGACTATTGTGTGTTTTGTCATCAGGAAAAGGAATGCTGCTGTAACACGTGGTTAAAACTGTGGCAGCTGCTTTGGAACTGGGCAATGAGGGAAGGCTGGAAGAGTTTCAAGGCATATGCGAGAAAAGCCTAGGTTGCCTTGAAGATATTAGACATTGAAGGCAATTCTAGTGAGAGCTCACAAAAAAAAAAAAAAAAAAAAAAGAGGACTAGAGACAAAGCTTGTGTGGTCTTGCAGAATGTACAGTTGGAAATACAGGTGAGGTCGCTATCAGGCGTGTTACCAGACACTGGGGGAAAGCTGACCCCTGCTATGAAGCTACAGAAGACTTGGCAGAACTGTGTTCTGTGTTTTGTGGAAAGTAGAACTTGTAAGCAATGAACCTGGATGTTTAGCTGAGGAGATTTCTCAGCCAAGTGTTGATGGCATGTCCTGGTTTTCGTCTAAGCCTCTTGGACTGTGGGAAAACTGGTGCCCTAGGACAGGGCCGTAGGAAAGAGCCCAGCTGGGCCTGGGGGCTCCTTTGCTCTTCACAGGGATGACATAGGCCGGAGGCACAGAGATGAGAAACAGGGGGAAGTCAAACCCCACAGCAAATCTGGGCTGTGGGTTCTCAGACCCTGAAACCTGGGCTTGGTGACGGCTCCCACTCTGCTCACCAAGGGCCCTCACTGAAGAGATTCTTTCCACAGCTCCTGAGGCTGAGCTTCTTGTCAGGAACCCAACCTCTGTGCAGAAGAATTTCGTGGAAAGAAAGGAACAGGTGCACAAAGCAGAATTGTTTTCCACGCAGCTCCATTCCTCTTGGCACCCTGGCAGCCATAGAAAGAAGCCGGGCAGCAGGAAGATGATGCACCGCCTCACTTATACATAGAATCTAAAAAAGTCTAACTCAGAAGCAGAGCAGAGAACGGCAATTCCCAGGAGCTAAGGGAGGCAGGGACTGGGCAGATGTCGGCCAAAGGGTGCCAAGTTTCAGTTAGACAGGAAGAGTAAGTTCAAGAGATCTATTGTATGACTGATCCATAGTTAATAACAAGGTACTATATACCTGAACATTGCCAAGAGAGTAGATTTTAAGTATTGACATCACAAAAATATGGAATGCATGTGAGGCAATGCGTAACTGGATTTAGTCATTTTGCAAGGTATTCATATATGCATTTGTATGCATGTAGCAAAACATCATGTTCTACTCCATAAATACATACAACTGTTAATTAAAAAAAAAAAAAAAAAAAAAAGCTCTTTGTCAGCCAGCAGGCAGCAGCCTCTAGGGCAGCAGTTCTCAACTTATGGGTCACAACCCCTTTGTAACAATGAAAATACATCCTGCATGTCAGATATTTACATTACAATTCATAACAATAGCAAAATTACAGTTATGAAGTAGCAATGAAAATAATTTTATAATTGGGGGTGACCACAACATGAGGAACTGTATTAAAGGGTCACGGCATTAGGAGGCATTAGGAAGTTTGAGAACCACTGCTAGGGGCTACAGTAGGGCTGATTGCCCTGAAAGTGAGTAACATGTCAAACACTCTGGTCACAGAGCCTGGCAGGGATTTTACACAGGCAGGCACATTTGCCAGTCTCCTTTAAGCTTTGTACAATGGGGCCCAGTGCCCCCAGTACCTGCCAAATGCAGGAGTCAATAAACTGCAAAAGAGGGGAGGAAGGGGGGCCCTGCATACACACATGCACACACACACACACACACACACCACTGGCCAAGATGAACGCTGAGCTCCTCCCCCCCCCACCCCCCCCAGCCAGTTAGCCAGCCTACTTTATTCTGCCCGAGATCCCAGAGCCTAACTCTAGGACACAAACCCTTGCACTACAGCAATGATTGGCTCCCTCCCACTGTGTCTTAGAGCACCTGTGAAATGCAGGAAAGAGGCACTGGGCTCAGATTGAAATAGACCATTTCTCAGGGTCCTCGATGCTCTGATTCTTTCCTTTCTGAGATGTGCTGATCAAATTGATTGCAGCGTAATATTTGGTTAAGTGAACTGGATTCTTCCACTGGCTTCTCTTATGAAATCTAAGATGTGTCTCAAGACATACAGAAATTGTCCCCATAAAGTGAAATGAAGATGCCAATGAGAAAGACTTTGTTGAGCAATTGACCTCTCTGGGGGAACTTGACTGCCCAGTGTTCCTTTGACTTCCTTGGGCCCTGGGAGAGCCACTGCCATTTTTCTTTTCTTTCCTATTTGTCTTCTTTTTTCTCCCCAGTAGTCTTCTCCCTCTCATAGAGAAATCTGACTTCATTCCTTCATCATGATTACAAGGTCACCACTCGCTCCCTCTGCCCTGCATTACCCAGGAACAACTGACGCAGATTCCAAGCTTGGCTCCTTACTGCACCCTGCATCCTTACCAACTTGAGATGCATGTGTTCTTCATCAGAAAAATTGAGCTGATGGTTAACATCAGCTTATTACGACCCATCTATTTTAGCTCCTAAGTAAGTCTTCAATGCACTTATGCACTTGTCCCCACCTCTACTGGGATTAGCCTTATTCAGGCCACCATCATCTCTCACGTGGACTAACGCACAAGTTGCCCTGACAACATCCCACAACCCCCAAATCCTGCAGGGCAAGTAGATGGATTTCTCTTCATATGCAAATATAATGATGTCACTTCTCTCCCTCACCCTTTGGACAAAGTTCAGGCCATTTCTATGGGTGCCCTGGCCCTGCAAGGCTTGGCCTCTCCTCCATTGCCACTTACATTTTGTGTTTTAGAACTCAATATCTTTTCTGTCTCTTAAATCTAAGCAGGTTCCTCTTCACTTGGTTCCTTTTCCCCTCTTCAGCTATCCACCCTGTCTAGACTGGCTAATTCTTACTCTTCTCCCCAGCCACAGCTCTGATGTTAGCTCCTCAAGGAAGCCTTCCTTGACTTCCCAGATCTGGGGTAGGGTCCATCTCTGACCTCATGTCTCAATTGAACCCATCAAGGGCTTGTCAAATGGTGGTATGATAGCCTTTCATTTACCTTTGTCCTCTATTAGACCTGACTAGAAGCTTCATAAAGGGACGAACTGTGTCTGTTTTATTCACCATTTTACCTCCAGCAACTAACACAGTTAGTTGTAAAGGTTAATTTTAGGTGTACACTTGACTGGGCTAAGGGATGCCCAGATAGCTGGTATCACACTATTTCTGGGTATCTCTGTGAAAGTGTTTTTGGAAGAGATTAGCATTTGAACCAACAAACTAAGTAAATATCCATCCTTAACAGTGCTAGTGGCTATCACCCAATCCACACCAGACCTGGAGAGAACAAAAAATTGGAAGAATGAATTCTCTCTCTCTCTCTCTTCTTGAACTGAATTATTCATCTTCTCTTATCTTTAGACATCAGCACTGGTGGTTCTTTGCCCTTTGGACTCCAGGACTTACACCAGTGCCCCCCAACCCTTTGTTCTCAGGACTTTGGACTCAGACTGAATTACACCACCAGCTTTCCTCATTCTCCAACTTATAGACAGCAGATCGTGAGACTTCTCAGCCTCCATCATTGCCTGAATTAACTCCCATAATAATTCTAACAGTGCTCAGAGCATAGCAGGTACTCAACAAAAAAATGTGTTCAAAGAATGAATGACCATTGGAAAAATTCCATAAGAACATGTGTCTGGAAGAACTTACTCCCATTTGAGTACCACACACAGTGCTCAGACTACCATGGGTGCTCAATTCTGTCTTCATTCCTCTCTAAGCTTTAGTCCTATGAAATAGAGATGATAATTACCTGCTTCACTAGGACTATGAACGCTAAATCAAATAAAGGATATGGCAAACTGTGGGGTGCCCTTGAAATGCTAATGAGGAAATGGAACTTTACCCTGGAAGTGAAAACAATGTAAAATTGTACCCTCACATTAATTTGAAAAAATTTTTAAAAATACTCAAAAAAAGGAAATACTAATGAGCACATTATTATAATGTGTTTGCCTTCTTAGCTCTACCAGATGAAAGTTTCTTTAGGACTGACAGTCTTGTGCAGTGAGGATGTTCTGAGTAGAGGTGGTGAGAGGCAGAATGGAGACTAGGAATGGAACAGGCCAGGGAAAAGTAGAGAAAGTGAGGAGGGAAACCATGGCCACATGAAAGGACAATGCATTCACAAATAGTCACTTTGTGCCCCCCAAGGATACAGTGACAGAGCAGACAGTCCCTGCATGAGGATTTACATTCAAGTGAGGGGCAAACACCAAGTGCCAGCCACCTGTATCAACTCATCACTCTCACTACAACACCTCGGGGAAAGTATTATTAATTTTTTCCTTTTTACAGAGAAGGAAACAGAAAATGGAGGGGCTAAGCAAAGTTCCCAAGGAAGGGTACACCATCGATGAATGGCAGAGCCAGAAATGGAACCCAGGCAGTCTTTCACCAAGATAAATGATGGGGTTTAGGAAAATAAGAAGCTTACTAACTAAGAAAAACATCTCTGAATCTGAACATCTCTGAACTACCTTGCAGAGGTAAACAGAAGAGGGACCCAAGACCTTCTGGATACTGGAAATGATTGATACTAGACTATCCTGCTCAGAGGAAGACAATGATATGTCACCTGCAAAGTCTGTGAAGCCCCAACATATGTGAGAAGAGGCTCAGCTTCAGTGAGATTACTGCGTATCTCATCCTACAGAACAAAGGGTCCGTGAAGAATCTGTTCTGTATATTGTAGGCTGTTTTTAGGACTCAAAATTTCCCAAAGGAAGTACAATCATATGTCACTTAATAACAGGGGTATGTTCTGAGAAGTATGTCATTGGCAATTTTATTGTGTGAACGTCACAGAGTGCACTTATACAAGCCTAGGTGGTATAGCCTACTGCTCTGAGGCTAAAACCCAAATAACATGTTACTATATTGAATACTGTAGGCAATTGAACCATGATGGTTAATATTTGTGCATCTAAACATATCTAAGCATAGAAAAGTACAGTATTATAATCTTATGGTACAACCATTGTATATGCAATCCATTGTCAAACCAAACATCATTATGTGACATATGACTACATACATCACAGTCTAAATTAGGGATCAGCAAACTATGGGCCTCTGTAGCTTGGTCTCTTATCATAGGCCAAATCCAGCTCACAATTTGTTTTTGTAAATAAAGTTTTATGGGGACACAGCCATGCCCATTGGCTTATAGCTTCTTTTGTGCTACAACTACAAAGTTGTGTTTTTGTGAGAGACCACAGACCATGAAGCCTAAACTATTTACTATCTAGATCTTTATGCACAAAGTTTGCTATTCCCTGGTTTAGATCTCAGTGTAAAAAGGTCTGACTCCAAAATGAGAAGAGTTGTTTATCAGCTGGGGGCCCTGGTGGGGCACTGAAGCATTGCCCAGTAAACTCTCTCCTCTGTCTTAGGATCTCTTTCGTCCGTATTATCCAGAAGATCTTAGTGATTAACACACCCCCCCCTTTAAAATCCTTGGCAATAAATCTCCCAGCTAAGTGGACTTATTAACTCTTTCAGGATCTATAGGGCACTGAGAACCTCCTCATCTGGGAATATATATATGCCCCTTGGGAACCATAAAAGTCTAATTCATCTTTAAAAAAAAAAAAGCAAACAAATATAAAGTCTGACCTGGTCCAGTGTCACCAGGCCAGCTGAATGAACTCACAGACTCAAAGCTAGTCCCTTACCTACAGACTTCTGGATGTCTCCAGGGCAGTTGACAGCAGTTGACCTTAGTGAATCCAGGCACTAAGGATTCACTTCTTCACTTAAGGCACTTCTAACAGTTCAGAGTGGGGTGAGTCCTTGCAGCAGGAGCTGCATGACCATCCTTGCCCATGGCACATGGAGGAAGTGACCATAGCAAACCAGGCTGGAGATCCAAATTTCCTCTAATGAATTCTGACCCCAGGAGGGTTTGTTCTATAACGTAAAAAGCCCTTTTCAACAAGGCAGCTAGACAGGCATGCACCAAAAGGAATTGTGTAGCAAATAGCCTCAAGAATGACCTGGACAAAGGTCACAGGCAAACCAAGCATTATTGTCCACATTCCTCACACGCCTGCCAGGGTTGGCAAGGTCAACAGGACAGCAAGGACCTGTTGGCGCAAAGATAACAGAGTCCCTGTTTGACATGTATGGGCAAAAAGCACAAGCACTGGGTGCAATCCCATCATTACCAAGTTCAGGAAGAGGTCTTCCTAAGTCAGAAGGACAGGGCATCACCCATTTATACCAGTCACAGTTACAGTTAGGTTCCTGTGTGGAGTGTTAATTTCAAAGGTCAACTAGTACCCACAGGGTGTTTTAACATTTTAAATTTTATTTTACTATTTGCCTATTTCCTATTGACCAAGACTCTATTATTATTTTCTGCAGTGGGTGTTTCTCCCCATCAATGGATTCAGATCATCTAAATAGAAACTAGAAACATGAAAAGGGAGTAACAATGTCAGGTGGCAGGTCCCCAGCAGGCAGCCCGAATCCTCCAAACAGCAGTAGATAACCCAGGTAGAACACCCACCACACCACACCTGTGTGAGACATGTTACAGGTATTACCTCAGTTAGCCTCAGTCACTCTGTGGAATGCCTGTGAGTGACACACAGGCATGTTCCCATAACACAGCTGAAAAGACGGATGTGCAGATAAGTAAGGTAACATTATGAGTTTGGGCTTCCTCCAGAGTAAAGCCTGAAACAGACTTGGGTTCAAGAAGGTAACTTGGGAGTTGATCCCAGGAAGTATGAGTTGGGGACAGGGAGAGTGGACATACATCAACATGGGAGGGCACCTGAGGCACAGGAAATATATCCCCAGAATTGCACATCTGAACTAGCTTTCAGCCTGGTGTTACTTCTGAAGGCAGGAACAGAAAGGCCAACAGGACTCTTGAGGCTCAAGCTGACCAGGTCCTTCTAGGCTGCAGCCATGATGGGCTGAGCTGGTGAAAGGTGGGGAGCCATTGATGTCTGCCACAGCAACCCCTGGAGAACAATTCAAACCCAGCTGTCAGACCCAGAGGCTACCCTCTCTGTTATTACCCTCCCTCCTGTTCAGCTGGTCCTGCGGAACAGAACTTCTGCTGGGCTTCCCAGAGGACAGGAAGCCTCCACCTGGCCTTCCTGGGCTCACCATCACCCCCTCAGTCACTTGGTTCCAAGCATAAGAAAGAACCTTGGCCTTTGTGTCCCCACTGAAACACAGTTTGCCCCGCTGACATGGGGATGATTGCCTCAATGAAGTTAGATACAAAGCCACATGTTATTCTACAGGCTATGCGCTGGACAGTGTGCTGCCCAACTCGACACCCTCAGCACTTCCTGCAATTTCAGCTGCCCACTGGTTTCCCTTAGTTGTTGACGTTCTATTTCCAAGTGGCATTAATCCTCCATTTGCCTCCACGCAAGAAATGAATGTCCACATAACGTGACAGCCGCCACTGGACAATGTTCTGCCACTGAATAACCCTCTGTCATGAGGCTAGTGATCATTTCAACACCCAGCAGAGTTAAAGGCAGCTTTGCAGGGAACACCCCATTATGACTTGAGATGGCTGCCCTTTCTTCACAATCTGCATTGGAAACCTTCTTCCTTGTTGCAAAGTGGAAAGAGGTGGGGATGAGATCATCTGGGCTTCCCTTTCCTGTAATACACAAGTCTGAGACCAAAGACTATGGGCCTCTTTCTCTCAAAACATAATTATGGTCCCAGATCCACCTAGGATTTAATAGGAACCTGAATACTCTTCTCAGAATGCCAAATTTTTGTGCCTTAAGTAAAAAAACTTCCAAAGAGATTTGAAAGATAAAATGAAAAGCTCGTGCTGCAAACACTCTGTGCTATTTCCTTTTCTGCAAAATTGTGGTTAAGCTATCTATGTGGCCTCACTCTGGAGAATAAGCGTGCACTTAATGCTAGCCTAGAGGTCACGAACTCAACTGTGCAGTCTATTCAATCTGGCCATCCTAAAAATACTCCAGGACCTGTGAATGCTCATTTCCATGTAAGAGGATATTCATTTATCCAGTCCTTAAAAACCAGGCATTGTCCTGTTGCAAAAGTGAATAGATACAATCCCACCCTGAGGAGTTCACACTTGAGAGTCAGGGGTCAGAGAACAAATCCTATGTAGCAGTTACGACCCCCAGGATGAGTGCTGTAACAGAAGAGCCTTGTTTTATGTGCAATAGGAGCACGGGCGAGGGGTGGCACTCATAGAGCCGGGGCGAATGAGTTACAGAGAGAACATTTTAGTTGGATCTTGAAGGATGAGGGGCATTTCCTAGAGGATGCTGTAGAAATGGGCATTCCAGGCAGAGTGGGAAATACATGCTAAAATTTAGAGCACTGTTTTTCAACCTTTTTTTTCCCTCATGGCACGCTTGAACTTATCTATCTATAGTTAAACTTCTGTGGCACACTTAAATTATGTTGATTTTTTAAAAAGAGGTTAAAAAAAAAAAGTATACTTACTGTGCTTTGAACTTCTTTCAAAAATAATTTAATTAATAGTCTTTATAAAAATTTTCACAGCACACCTAAGATCCTCTCAGGACACACCAGTGCTCTGTGGCACACCAGTTGAAAAACACTGATTTAGAGGCTTAAAGCATCATGGCCTATCTGCAACACTTAAATTGTTTTCTGTGACTGAAATACGGGGTCAAGATGCAGGGGATGAGAAATCAGAGGAGGCCGCTGGGTTGGGAACCACTGTGGTGATAGCTTCAGGATGCACTTCCAAAGACCCTGGGGTTGCAGTAATTGCTCTGTGAGCACAGGATTAAGTTAAATGAAGTGCTTTTTTTAGCCAGACACTAAGCCTCAAGCTACCTTAACAATAAAAGGACGGAAGTAGCATTGCTCCCTTGATGAGATTTGAAAAGCAAGGGTCTTTTTGCCCAAAATATCTTCTGGACTAACTTGCTACCAGACAGGAAATGTCACCATTTGAGTGCCATTCCTTTCAATCTGAAAATCTTCTAGATCATCAATGTCCCTTAATTAAATGCAAATAGCCCAGGAGGAAAGAACTCCCTGAATCCCTGTGGTTCTTTGTGCACTTCCCTGATTGTTAATGGGGTGTTATTGTCAGAGATCCCAGTTGCATCTATGAAACTCCTGTTGCAGGCCTTTCCTAATTTTTCTGTTGAGTTATTTCACGTTGATCTGTGGTAATTTTTTATGTCCTTTGGTTGATAATTCTTTATTAGTTACGTATGTGGCAAATATCTTCCCCAAATTCGGTGGCTTGTCTTTTCATGATTGTCAGAGAGATGTGTTAGTGTATCTCTCTGAAACACCTTGCCCAAGATCATTGATCACTTTTGGTGCCAGACAAATGGTCAAGATCTGGGTTAGGACTCTAGATGGAGTCCCTGCCTGGAAGAAGGGTGGAATGTGGCCCTAGGGAGCAGGTTAGGGCATTGCCAAGGGAAATAAAGCCCCAGAATCTGGCTTCACAGCTTCCTCAGTAAGACCCTGTGGGCGGGGTGGGGGGGGTGGGGGGAGTGGGGGGGGCGGGGTGGGGGGCAGCCACTTATTACCTCTCCACACCCTCTCTGCTAGCACAGTTAAGGTACTTTGCAGATCTCTTAGTTTGCCATGCTCTCTGCCACAGGCCTTTCCCCGTGCTATTCTTTCTCCCTGCTGGCTCCTGCAACCTGCACACAGCAGTACCCCAGTACCCCAGATGGGTGGCACCACCCCCGACAGCAGCAGCATTGCCCCTGACAGTGGTGTTCCACGGTCCCTCCCACTAGGGTCAAATTGAGCTGCCAGTGGAGCCCTGCTGCCTAGATGCTGAAGACCTTTTGAACTCTCCCACCTGATCAGTGTTTGTGTTGACTGGAACAATTGGTTTGGAACTCTTGACCTGGGCTGATCACCCAGGGACCCACCAAGGTTGTACTCTGGTTGTGTTGTTGTGGGAGTGTGGGATTCTCCCCCTTCAAGTTGTTGCCTGGGGGAAGGGGGTGGTGTGTCTTAGTTGCTTATATATCTCCAAGCTGATATTTCAGCCCAAAGCCACTGATTCACTGGGATTGGACAGAGACTACCTGAATACCAGTCAGCACCATCTAGCCCCACCACACCAAGCAGGTCCCCCGAGTTTCAGGCTATAATTCTGAGTGGGACCTTTGTAAAGCTCTTAAGGGAAAAGCTGCAATCACCAGTCCCAGTTATTTGGTAAATGGCTAGTTAATTACAACTCCAGGAGCCCTCAGTTCAATTTCACCTTGCCAGCTTCTCTAGCCAAAAGGTGAAAAATGATCGTGGGACAGAATCAGCAGAAAAACTCTGGCAACATGAATAATCAGAAAAGATCAACACCCCCAAGGAATGATAAAGGAGACACAACAGAAGATCCCATTCATAAATAAATGGCGGAGATGTCAGAAATCGAATTCAGAATTTGGATTGCAAATAAGATTAACAGAAGGGAGGTAAAGATGAAATTAGAAATTCAAGGAGCAATTCAAAAGTTCTCTCAAGAATTCAATGAATTCAAAGACAAAATCACCAAAGTTTTTTTTAATTGAATCATAGCTGTGTACATTAATGCAATAATGGGGCACCATACACTGGTTTTATAGACTGTTTGACACATTTTCATCACACTGGTTAACATAGCCTTCCTGGCATTTTCTTAGTTATTGTGTTATGACATTTATATTCTACAGGAGCCCCTCCCCAGCCTGTTCCACCAGGGAAATTCTATGGGTCCTTCAGTTCTCACCTGGTGTCCCACTGATCCAAATCAGTTCAACAAATATGCATTAAGCACCTAGCGTGTTCAAGGCAGAACAGGGGCTGGAGAAAATACTGAGGTGAGTCCCTGCTGTCCCTGAGCTCACAATCCTGTGCACACAGCAGTTCCTCTAAGGCCAGGTACAAGATGTGACCCGTGAAGACATTAAGGTGGAAAGGAATTGAGATTTAAGTCATAAAGTTATTTCCTTGGAAAACGCTGCTACCCTGATCATTGGAACAGCCTGTAAAATCATAATCATTTGATTTTCCTCAGGAGGAGGGAAGCAAGATGGCCGACTGAAGCCAGCTTTGGGCAGACACTCCTATTCAGAGGAAGAAATAATGGCCAGAAATAACCCAATAAAGTGGAAGATTGGGAGCTGAGCTGAGAGAGAGGATCAATAGGTCGCATCACCCCTGCAGCAACAAGCTGGGACTCCAAGGAAACAAATTTCAGGTACAAAACCCATCCCAAAGAGAAAGGGAATTCTTCCCCTCCCCACCCACCACCCCACCACCACCCCTCCCTGCCCCCAAGAGCAGCTTGAAGAGAATAGAGAACATAGGACCTTTTACTAAGTTTCACATGTACCCTTGTAAGATGAAACGTAGGTGTAATCCCACCAATCACCCTCCCTCTGCCCATCCTCCTGCCTCCCTCTCCTTCCTCTCCTGCTCCCCCTATTCTTAGGTTATAACTGCGTTATAACCTATCTGGGAACTAGCTTTCATGTGAAAGACATAAATTAGTTTCATAGTATGGCTGAGTACATTGGATACTTTTTCTTCCATTCTTCAGATACTTTACTAAGAAGAAAATGTTCCAGCTCCATCCATGTAAACATGAAAGAGGTAACGTCTCCATCTTTCTTTAAGGCTGCATAATATTCCATGGTGTACATATACCACAATTTATTAATTCATTCGTGGATCGATGGGCACTTGGGCTTTTTCCATGACTTAGCAATTATGAATTGGGCTGCAATAAACATTCTGGTACAAATATCTTTGTTATGATGTGATTTTTTTGTCTTCTGGGTATATACCTAGTAGAAGAATTATAGGATTAAATGGCAGATCTATTTTTAGATCTCTGAGTGTTCTCCAAACATCTTTACAAAAGGAATGTATTAATTTGCATTATCACCAGCAGTGTAGAAGTGTTCCCTTTTCTCCACATCCACGTCAACATCTCTGGTCTTGGGATTTTGTGATATAGGCTAGTCTTACTGGAGTTAGATGATATCTCAAAGTAGTTTTGATTTGCATTTCTCTGATGATTAAGGATGATGAGCATTTTTTCATATGTCTGTAGGCCGTGTGCCTGTCTTCTTCAGAGAAGATTCTCTTCAAGTCCCTTGCCCAGCCTGTGATGGGATCACTTGTTCTTTTCTTGCTTATACGTTTGAGTTCTCTGTGGATTCTGGTTATTAAACCTTTGTCAGAGACATAACCTGCAAATATCTTCTCCCATTCTGAGGGCTATCTGCTTGCTTTACTTACTGTGTTCTTGGCTGTGCAGAAGCTTTTTAGTTTGATCAGGTCCCAGTAGTGTATTTTTGAAGCTGCTTCAATTGCCCGGGGGGGGCCTCTTCATAAAATACTAACCCAGACTGATTTCTTCAAGGGTTTTTCCTGCACACTCTCTTCTAGTATTTTTATAGTCTCATGTCTTAAGTTTAAATCTTTAATCCAGTGAGAGTCTATCTTAGTTAATGGTGAAAGGTGTGGGTCCAGTTTCAGTCTTCTACAGGTTGCCAGCCAGTTCACCCAGTACCATTTGTTAAATAGGGAATCTTTTCCCCACTGAATGTTTTGAATTGGCTTGTCAAAGATCAGATAATGGTAAGTAGTTGGATTCATCTCTTGGTTCTCTATTCTGTTCCAGACATCTACTTCTCTGTTTTTGTGCCAGTACCATGCTGTTTTGATCACTATTGATTTATAGTATAGTCTGAGGTCTGGTAGCGTGATTCCTCCCGCTTTGTTTTTATTTCTGAGTAATGTCTTGGCTATTTGAGGTATTTTTTTATTTCATATAAAACTAAGTATTATTTTTTAAAGATCTTTAAAGTATGACAGTGGGGCTTTAATACGGATTGCATTAAAATTGTATATTGCTTTGGGTAGTATGGACATTTTAACAATGTTGATTCTTCCCAGCCATGAGTGTGGGATGTTTTTCCATTTGTTAATGTTTTCAGCTATTTCTTTTCTTAGTTTCATAGTTCTCTTTATAGAGATCTTTCATGTCTTTTGTTAGATAAACTCCCAAATATTTTATCTTCTTTGGCACTACTGTGAACGGAATAGAGTCCTTAACTGTTTTTTCAGCTTGACCATTGTTGGTATATATAAAGGCTACCAATTTGTGAATGTTGATTTTGTAACCTGAGACGCTGCTGTATTCCTTGATCACTTCTAAAAGTTTTGTAGTGGAATCCCTAGTGTTTTCCAGATATACAATCATATCATCTGCAAAGAGTGAAAGTTTGATCTCTTCTGACCCTATATGGATACCCTTGATCGCCTTTTCTTTCCTAATTGCAATGGCTAAAACTTCCATCACAATGTTAAAGAGCAGTGGAGAGAATGGGCAGCCTTGTCTGGTTAAAGAACTTTCTTCTTATGTTTTGACTCTTCATTTTTCCCCTCACCATCTCTTCTCCACCAGTCACTGGGAAAGAACTCATGTTGTAGTTTGGGGCTGGTCCCCAACAATAAACAACTACTATTTTCTTTGAACAAAGTGTGTGGAGTGGCAGTAAGATCAGGAAAGGGATAAACTTACTTTTGAGAAACTGTTCTTTTTAAGGCCAGAGTGACTGGGAAGCAGCCCCTTTCTAAATCACTGCATTTGATTACTACAGGAACTCCAAAGGAACAAAACCAATAATATAAACTCAAAATGGATTAAAACTTTAACCCTGGATCATATTAACTACTAGAATACCAAAAAGAGAGAAGGCTTCTCTTGGACCCAACAATGCCTTCTTCCTGGTGTTCACATGCAGTGAGCTTTGGACCCCAGTCATTCACTGGCTCACTTGAGCTCTTATTGTCCTAAACATGCATCCTGAAAGAAGATTCACTCTAGAGAGCAGAAACTAGAAGAATGAATATCCAGGGCTGCTCTGTTGCATAGCTTTATGAAAACAAAGGGAATACAAACATTTATTAGAAAATCCACAGCAACCAAGAGAGTGTGATGGTACCCTCCTCTGAACGTGCTAGGAGTGGGTCTGTGCTAATGGAATGAACAATCACATGAAGAATAAGATAATCCAAAAGTGATTTATACTGGGCTGTTTTCTTGTTGTTGTTGTTGTTGTTGTTGTTGTTTCTTTTGTTACAGATTTTTTTTGACTACTTATGTTGTGCTTATTTTAATATAAAAATAAATGTGTGTGTCCTTGCATATACCAGCTGGATCTTGAAAGGAAGAGAATTGGAATGGTGAAGTGGTGGAACTCAGGCCCAGAATTAGGAGTTTTATGCGTTTTGATATTTGGGATAGTAAATAATATCTTTTTAATAAAAACCATATTGGCTATATTTGGTTCTTTGTATTTCAAAAAAAATTTAGAATTAGTCTGTCAATTTCCACCAAATGACGTGTGAAGGATGCATTTGGGTTTACATTGTTGAATCTATAGATAAATTTGGGGAGAATTCATATTTCTAATGTGTTGAGTTTTAGAATTTATGAGCAAAGATCATTCCTCCATATATTTGTCTCATTCATACTTCTCTCAATAACATTTTTAAAGAAATTTCTGGTTAATAGGAAGGTACAAATGATTAAGTGACATTGTTTGCATTTGTTAGGTAAAGTCCAGGTTGTAGTTCAGCCCTTCACCCAGGAAGTGTGCCTTATACCCCTACATTGTGTCCATTAGGTGAGAGCTTGCCAATCCCTCTCTCTCCACTGCCTCCCTCCCACCCTGCCACTTGAGTTTGATTCAGTTTTTCTCTCGTGTGGGCATGTAGTTGTTCATTTACCAGTTTCATGTTAGTATTGAGTACATAGGATATTTGCCTTTCCATTCTTATGATACTTTCTAAGGAGAATGTTCTCCAGCTCCATCCAGGTAAATACAAAAAATGTAAAGTCTCCATCTTTTTAATGGTTGAACAGTATTTCAGGTAACATCTTACAGATTTCTATATAGAGGGCTTTTATATAATTGAATGATTTCTTCTTAGAAACTTTTTATTTTGATGCTTTTGTGGGTGGTATCATTTCCTACTGGTATCATTTCCAGTGACCTTGGGAAATTCCCTTCTTAATCATGGTAACTTATTTGCTGATTCTTTTAGATATTCTTTTTTTCCTTTTTGGTCCATATAGCTATTATTTCTTCCTTAATGAGCAAGTGAAGAATTCCTATACAATCTTGAGTAGAAGTGGTGATAGTAGGCATCTTAACGTTTTTAGTTAACTTCATAGGAAAGATTTCTACATTTTAGTGTTACGTGTGATGTTTGCTCCAGCTTTTTAATTAAAGAACCAGTAGACATTAGATTCAGGAAATTCACTTCATTCCTTCTTTGCTAAGATATTTATCCTGAAAGGTATTTTTTTCCAAAGTACTTTTTGACTCTGTTATTATAACCAGATGATTTTTCTTTTTCTTTTCTTTTCTATTAAATAGTGGGTGACTTTTTTTTTAATTTTTCTTTTCTTTCTGTTAAAATAGTGGGTGATGTTTATTCAGTGATTTTAACTCCACTGTTGTGACAGACAATTATCTGTTTGGTATCAATTTTAAATTTATTGAGACCTTTTTCTATGACCTGGTATATGGTCAATTTTGATTACTGTTCACCATTGTTTTCAAGTGCACATATTAGTTCTGCAGCGGTTAAGCTTAGTGTTCAGTACATGCCAATTATGTCAATTTCAAAATCTTCTAATATCAACATTTTTACCAGATAGTAAGTTATATATAGAGATATATAAAAATATAAATATAACCTAGGTATAGTTTTTTCTTAAATAAAAAATTAACTAGAACTCAATAATTTATTTAAATCTATTTGTACATCTGCTTTAAACAAGTATAACTGGGATCCATAGAAGCAAAATTCTCTTTTACTCATGGCATTAATAAAATAATGGCCTAATGCACAATTAGGCTATTCTTGGAAATCATAACTTTTGTTGGCACTGTTCTTATTTTTGGTTTGGTGGTCACTAAATGAGGAAATCACACCTCCAAAATTAGTCCTTTCCCAGAAATCCTTGAAAGCAACTGTCCATACTACCAGCAAACTCATGGAACACCCAAAGTGTTGTCACACGAGACAGAATATTAATACTGTATTGCTGAGAGTATGAGACGAGCCTAACTACAATGAAGACTCTCCTTACTATGTGTTTCTCTACTCTGCTGATGGATTAATCTTTCTAAAATGCAGGTCCTACATACCATTCCCCCATTTGAAAGTTCTCCATAGACTCCCTAGTATCTCTAAGAGATAATTACATTTCTTTAGCTTGGCACATTAAATCCACTAAGATCTGGCTTCTGCCATTTTTTATAGCTTTATCTCTTGACATAATCCTGAGTTTCAGACTGTGGAATTTCCTAATTCCCTGAATAGATCACCACTTTCAAGCTGCTCTCTCAGTCCACAGATCACTATCTCTCCATCCTATCTGTGTGCTGGGGACCTTTATTTGGCCTTCAGGACAGCTCTGATGTCACCTCCACTATGGAGGTTGATCTTTGGAGACTTCCCTGCTCTGTGCTTTCCCTGCCCTCATCACACTTCTACCATCAAGCTCACAGGACTACACTCCCTGACTGGGGGAGGGCACTGCATTTCCCCACTTTGTGTTCCTTGAACCTATCCCAGTGCCTGCATGCAAAAGGCAACCAGTTGATGCCATTGACTGTTTCAAGTACAGCCATCTTAATCAGCTGTCATTAATTATAGAAACAAACAAATCGCCAAAACAAATGCCTGTTGGGTGGCATCACAGGCTGGAATTAAAACGTAAGGCTAAAACTCATGTTGAGGGGAGTTGTGGCTAAGAGTAAGGCTAAAACTCACTTGGAGAAATTGTGTTAACTTGTTTTCTATGGCCTATAGGTAGGTCACAGGGGACAGGAGTGACATAGAGAAGGCAGGCCTGTGTCTTACAAATATGTGAGTGTGATCAGCTGAAATGGAGATTTTCATTCAGATGAATTTTCAAGGCTTATTATTCATCCTGACACGTAGGGAAGTGCTGTAAAAGATCCCGTTCCCTTTTGCATTATTTTAGGTTAAATGAGCCCTGTCTGAGACAACAGTCATCGTTAGCCACACTGGCATTTTAGGAGCTGCTTATCAATCCTTAAGGGGAATAACTCAGGTAGAATGAACAAATATAAGAAAGTATGTTTCCGTAAATTTTTATTCTAGTTTATTTTTGCTTGTGCTTTTTGCAGGAATTATGTTTGTGGACAAAAAAGAACATGTACTCTCTTCCTCCCTAGTGGCCTTTAAAATTTCAAAATAAAATGTCTGTGCCTTTCCTCACTTAGTTCCCCACTTCTAATGCTTTGTGCATCCCACATACTGATTGCATGTGGTCAGGGGAAGTCCACATCCAGGATTTACTCTGGATTTGAGAACACAGAGAATTGAGATGATGTATGTAGCATTTCATCACATACCTTGCAGCAAAAAAGCATATAGAAAACAGTTTATGAGGAGAAACACAAGAGCCATGTAAAGATGCAGTGGCTTATCCACAATGAAGTCACACACTGCCTTCACAGAAAAGCATCTTGTCAAAGTCTGAAGGCATAAGCTATTCCTAAAATGGTGTTATACTTCTATATGGGAACTATCATCTGGCAGCCACAGCGACAGAAATGGATGGAGTGAGTGCTACAAACTATGAACATTCACTGAGACAAGAAATCTTATTTTTTATTTTTATTGTTGTATATTCCTCTTTCTCCCTTCTTTCTTTCCCTTGTAAAATGTACAAGGAAAGAATTTATTCTGAATGCTCAAGAAATAAACTCTCATCAGGTACCTAGATCAAAAATCCTTTTCAGTAGTGTTGTGAGATAGCCTTCTTTCCCAAAACAAAGAGGACTGCTTACCCTGGGACCTGGCCATTGGGGACATTGCCCTTTTAGCTGGAATAAATTCACGTGGCCGAACATCTAGACAACTTTACTAGGAAAGTAAAGGGAGGCAACTGAGTCCTTTTCCTCAACTGGTTTTCTCTAGTTTAATATAAATATTTTATGATATGGATGAGAAAAATCTTGGCTATTTTTTAGACAAGCTTTTTTGAGATGGAGTGAGATCTAGGGAAAACCTGTGCTATGTTGGAAAAATAGAGAAACATCCTTACTCCAAGGGACTTTAGGAATTTTTGAAATCAGTGGATACTAATTGGCCAGTGGTAATCTTTTCTGTATAAGGCAGCAGTTCTCAAACTGTGGGTTGAGACCCCTTTGGGGGTGTCCTGCATATCAGATATTTACATTAAAATTCATAACAGTAGCAAAATTGCAGTTATGAAGTGGCAACGAAAATAATTTTATGGTTGGGGGTCACCACAACATGAGGAACTGTATTAAAGGGTCGTGGCATTAGGAAAGTTCAGAACCACTGGCCTAAGGAGTAGCAATTTGTCTAAGAGCCAGGTGGTAGGTAGGGGAGAGCAAGGCAGGGCAGGATACACGAAATTAGAAGGATGAAGAGCTAATGAGAGAGGGCCAAGGGGCTGATGGACAACAAGCACCTGGACACTGTGCTAAAGTTCAAAATATTTGAAAGAAGGAGCATCTGGGACTCCTCATGTTTGTAGTGGCTACACAGAGCAGAAAGTCACCCATGGTAACTAGTACGTGATACAAGTACTAGGCCAAACAGAGATTGGATATACAGAAATTTATATATATATATTTTATTTGTTTCTTTTTTATTACTTTTTATTTTTTAGATAGCCTCACTCTGTTCCCCCAAGCTAAAGTGCTGTGATATCATAGCTCACAGCAACCTCAAACTCTTGGGCTCGCGTTATCCTCTTGCCTTAATCTCCTGAGTAGCTGGGACTATAGGCATATGCCACAACGCCTGGCTAGTTTTTCTATTTTTAGTAGAGATTGGGTCTCACTCTTGCTTGAGACCAGCTAATCTACCTGCCTTGAGCTCAGCTAATCTAACTGTCTTGGCCTCCCAGAATGTTAGGATTATAGTTGTGAGCATCCCACCGAGCCCATCTACTTTCTTTTTAAAGAAAGCTTCTTATAGTCTTGTTTTGTTTCTTTTTAATTTCTTCTCTCTCAATATGTTCACTTTTTTTTATTATTGAGTATTCATTGAGAGTATAGAGAACCACCTCTCACAGTGTACTAGGACATCAACTGTCCTCATATGAGAATTCAGTACATAGGATTCATGCTTCTCCATTCTTGTGATGCTTACTAAGAATAATGTGTTCCACTTCCACCCAGGTTAATACAAAGGATATAAAGTCTCCATCTTTTTAATTATTTTTTTATTTTTTGGGGGGGGTAA
Source organism: Loris lydekkerianus (assembly GCA_963574355.1). Classification (NCBI taxonomy): domain Eukaryota; kingdom Metazoa; phylum Chordata; class Mammalia; order Primates; family Lorisidae; genus Loris; species Loris lydekkerianus. The sequence continues at coordinate 33,306 of CAUYPK010075407.1, forward strand.
ATTGTAAATTTTTTATTGGAAAAAAATATGCAAGTTGGAATGGATTTGAGGCAAATTGTGCCATAGCAGATTTTCTTTAAGTGGCTAAATAATGTTTAAAAGCAAGTAAAAATCAAAGAAAATGTTTCTAGTATAGGAACAGCAGTACAAAAAAAGATAGTGTACGAGTACCTAGATAATACACCCATTTTGCAACAGTGCAACATTTAAGTACATATTGTTGACTGTCCATAGTGCATGCAGAGTTACAACTCCACACTTCAACAACAACATGCTGATAGTTCCTTAAAAAAACTACTTTTAAAAAAGTCTTAACCCAGATGTTCCCCCATTTGACCAACTCCATCTAAGTTTAGATGTTCAGAAGGGCTTATATATATCCAGAGTAAGCCACATGCAACATGTTACTTGATCAGCTTTCTAAGATAAGGTTTCAGGACAATGACAGTAGGATAAGGGAAGAAAACATGGAGGAATGAAGTCCTAATTACTATACATGCATATTTTTTTGACAGTAGTGAGAAGTCTTTTACAGATACAAAGAAAAGGCAAATAAACAATTTTATACAAGAAATTTAGCACATTATATACAATGTCTTCATTTTCCTGTCATCATTTGTACAAACTCTTCATAGTTTACTTGACCATCACCATCAATATCTGCTTCCCTGATCATTTCGTCAATCTCTTCATCTGTTAACTTCTCTCTGAGGTTTGGCATCACATGGTGACGCTCTGTTGCACTGATATAGCCATTGTCATCCTTATCAAACACACGGAATGCTTCTCTAATTTTTTCTTTACTGTCTGTGTCTTTCACTTTTCTTGCCATCGTCAGAAATTCAGGAAAGTCAGTTGTGCCTTTATCATCAGCATCTACTTCATTAATCATGTCCTGTAACTCTGCTTCTGTGGGATTCTGAGAGAGACCTCATTACAGTTCCCAATTCCTTTGTTGTTATAGTTCCATCACCATCCTTGTCAAATAGTGAAAAAGCCTCTTTGAATTCTTCAGTCTGCTCTTCAGTCAGTTGGTCAGCCATGCTGCAAGCGCTACTGGTTTCTGAGATACCACTGCACAACCATTCTCTTCGCTCGCTCCACTCGGACTTGTCTCCATCTTTTTTTTTTTTTAATTATTATTTTTTATTATAGATAAAAATATGCACCATAGATGTGGCCCGACCCATTCCCCTCCCTCCACCCAAACCTCCCCCCTCCCTTCCCCTTCCTTGGTCCTTTCCCCATAGTCTTGTGGTATAGTTGGGTTATAGCCTTCATGTGAAAGCTAT
>CAUYPK010075409.1:0-25178 GCA_963574355.1 Loris lydekkerianus
TGCAATGATACATTTCAAAACTATTAAGAAAAGAATATAATTGTCTTACTATAACAAATAAATGAGGTGATAGATGTGTTCATCAGTTCAATGTAAGCATTTCACGTTGTCTATCAATAAATGAATCAATGTACACAGAACGCCATAAATGCATGTACACAGTCATGATTTTTTTTTTTGGGGGGGGGTCGGGGCTGGGTTTGAACCTGCCACCTCCGGTATATGGGGCCAGCACCCTAATCCTTGAGCCATAGGCACTGCCCACATACTTATGGTTTAATAAAAAGAAGAATCTACATTTAGATACTACTTCTGTTCAGTCAATAAGTATTTACTGGGGGGAAACGTAAGATGGTTGCTGAAGACCCAGAGAAATACAAGAACCAAAACCAAGCCAGGCACGGTGGCTCAAGGCTATAATCCTAACACTTGAGGCGGATGGATTGCCTGAGCTCAGGAGTTCGATATTAACCTAAGCAAGACCCTCATCTCTAAAAATAGCCAGGCAGAGGCTGAGGCAAGAAGAATCACTCAAGCCCAAGACTTTGAAGTTGCTGTGAACTATGATGCCACAGCATTCTGAGGGCAACAAAATGAGCCCCTGTCTCAGAATAATAATAATATTTTTAAAAAGACAAAAGTGGGAAAAAATTCCTTGTGACATTTCAGTTATGTACCACATATATAAAGACAGAATTCTAACAAATAAATAGAAAACCTACAACAATTAAAATAAGCAATCTGAAATAGGCAATCCATTAAATAAAAAAAAGAAATAACAGGAGGATTGCTTGAGCTCAGGAGTTCCAGACCAGCCTGATCAAGAGCTAGGCCATGTCTCTACTAAAAACAAGAAAATTAGCTGGGCATGGTGAGATATGCCTCTAGTCCCAGCTATTTGAGAGGCTGAGGCAAGAGGATCACTTAAGCCCAAGAGTTTGAGGTTGCTGTGAGCTATGATGCCAGGGCACTGTACCCAGGGTGAGCGTGAGACTCTTCCCTCCCTCCCAAAAAAGCAAGAAAATGCATTTATCTTAGTCATCTGAAAAATGCATATTGAAACAGTAAGGAGGCTGGGACAGTGGCTCATGCCTATAATCCCAATACTTTCAAAAGCTAAGGCAAGAGGATAGCTTGAAGTCAAGAGTTAAACACCAGCCTGAGAAACACAGCAAGATCTCATCTCTACAAAAAATACAAAAATTACCTCAGCAATTATTTACACCCAGTGGTTTGAAGTTGCAATAGGCTACCATCATGTTAGTACACACCAGCCTCAGCAAAAGAGCAAGAGGCTATCTCAAAAATAAATAAATAAAATTTTAAAAAGTAAAACAAAGAGCAATGAGATTCTATTTTACCCGTATCTAATTGGTGAGTAGAAAATGTGGATGTACACAGCTATGATTTAATTAAAAAAAAAAAAAAAAGTGGAGAAATAAGCACCTCCCATACTTCTTAAGGGAGCACAAATGGATATACTTTACTGTAGGACAAATTTAATCTCAGCAAAAAATGAAAAATGTGGAGATGATAAGAATGCTCATCACAGCATTTTTGAAAATAAATTGTAGGCTCAGTGCCCGTAGCACAGTGATTATGGTGCCAGCCACATACACCGAGGCTGGCCCAGGTTTGAGCCTGGCCCAGGCCTGCTAAACAACGATGACTGCAATAAAAACACAGCTTGGAGTTGTGGCGGGTGCCTGTAGTTCCAGCTACTCGGGAGGCTGAGTCAAAAGAATCGCTTAAGCCCAAGAGTTTGAGGTTGCTGTGAGCTATTGCGCTATGGCACTCTACCAGGGGGTGACAAAGTGAGACTCTGTCTCCAAAAAAAACAAAAAAGAAAAGAAAAGAACTTGTGGCTCAGTGCTTGTAACTCAGTGGTTAAGGTGCCAACTACATGCACTGGGTGCATGGGCTGGTGGGTTCAAACCGGCGGGGCCTGCTAAACAACAATGACAACTACAACAACAAAAAAATAGCTGTGCATTGTGGCAGGTGCCTATAGTCCCAGTTACTTGGGAGGCTGAGGCAAGAGAATAGATTTACTTGGTGGATTAATAGATTGTGGTATATGTACACCATGGAATATTATGCAGCCTTAAAGAAAGATGGAGACTTTACCTCTTTCATGTTTACATGGATGGAGCTGGAACATATTCTTCTTAGCAAAGTATCTCAGGAATGGACAAAAAACTATCCAATGTATTCACCCCTAGTATGAAACTAATTTATAGCTTTCATATGAAGGCTATAACCCAACTATAGCAAAAGACTATGGGGAAAGGGCCAAGGGAGGGGAAGGGAGGGGAGAGGTTAGGGTGGAGGGAGGGTAATGGGTGGGGCCACACCTAGGGTGCATCTTAGAATGGGTACAGGTGAAACCTACTAAATGCAGAATACAAATGTCTACATACAATAACTAAGAAAATGCCATGAAGGCTACGTTTAACAGTTTAATGAGAATATTTCGGTTTGTATATGAAACCAGCACATTATACCCCTTGATTTCACAAATGTACATAACTATGATTTAACAATAAAAAAAAAAAAAAGCCAACAAAACCCCCAAATAGTAAGCGGTAAACTATTTTGGTTAATGTCATAGTTAATTATGTTCCAGTTGACAAATATTTAAGCACTTTATTATGTGTAAAGACACAAGAAGAAGACAGAAAAAGTAGTTACTGCCCAGGAACTTGCACTCCACTAGGGAGAGAGATCACATCCATGGGTGATGAGGGGACATGTGAGGAGGGGCTATAGGTTACAGCCTATGTCTTCTGTATATCTGGGAACTCATGGTGTCACAAGGAGAACTGAACAAAGGGCAATTAAAGGACTGAAATAAAATATAGTAGAGGCTACATAGTTGACCACCTCCCTATTGAAGTTGACCTAATTTTCATAGATTAAACATACATCACATGCATTTGTCAACATAGTAGGCCTAGTTCCTGATGTTGACCACCTCTGTATGTTGATGACCTTGTTATTGCCCCCCTGATGGTCAATGTACAGAGGTTCTACTATAATAAAAAATAAGTCACCCAAGGAAGAATAAAATGCTATGGGGTGAAAATGATCATTTTTAATTTTTAAGATTCTAGAAAGATATTAAATAATTGTGCTTCTCATGCCACTTAAGAGCCTGAGAACTCCAAATGGAATTGTTTGGGGAGGTGGGGATTGGGGGTTGTCTACATGACATGCAACTTTTTCCTGTGTTCTCTGCAGCCCCAAAGAGTGGGGTTTATATATTCAAAGGTGTGTGACCCTGCTTCTCTGAGAAATGGATATTTGAAAGGTTAGTAGCACAGGTGAGGCAGAATGGCACTGAGGCCACTGGCTCAGTGGGGCATGCAAGAGGACAAGATGGCTCGTGACTCATTTACAGGGCAGGGTCCTGATGTCCCGCATACTGTAGAAGTTCTGCAGATTGTGACAACATCCTCAATTTGATGGAGACATTTATCTCTGTTAAACAAGGCAACAAGAACCCTTCCTAATGGGCTCTTGGCAGCCAAACAGATAAGAGTCTTTCTTATTCTTCTGTGGAATAAGCACTGGGATTGGAATTAGGAGAGAGTCTATGTTTCTGCAGCCTTTGGCAATACTCTGAACCAACCTGTAAAACTAAGTGAGACTAGTTTCTAGGACTGTTGTGCTTCTAAAATCCCAGGGGCTAAGATTTGAGGGAAAAAATGGGACACTGAAGGGATTCCCTTTATTTCCTTCCCTTCCTCAGAATTGTGTCAGATCATGGAGACCAGCTTGGCCCAAGAAGCCTCTGCTATGGGACTGAAGCCTCATAAAAGCAGCTTTGGTGAAGTAAAGACATCTCATACCTTGTGTCTGTGCTGGCAAGCTGGCCTCCCTGAGCTCATGATCCCTATCCATCCATTCTCCCCTTCACCTCCATCTACTTGGCCCAAATCTCCCATCCTAATTTTACTATGCATTTCTTTAATTTCCCTCTAGTCAAGGTCTCTAAGGAAGAAAGTGCTGGCAAAAAAAGCCGAAAGAATTTAAAGAAATGGAATGCTCTGTTCCTTTATTATTCTTTATGCTCTGTACCCTTTACAGGGTTGGGAGCTTCACACAGATAGTGATGAGTTATTCAGGGCATATGGTGTTAACTGGGCCTGGGTGTAATGTAAATGGAACTATTTGCTACAGAAATACCCAGTCCAGTCTCTTCGCTAATTGCAATTCCTGAAACTAGGTCCCTTTGGAAGATGCTTGAATAAATGTATGCCTTGTTTGAGAGATTTGTAGTAATTTGAGAGAAATATTGGGTTCTTTCCATTATGAAAATGGATTAACTTTGTTGTATGTCACAAAATATAATTAGCAATCATTTATCAGGACTTAATTGCCAAATTGTTCATTGTTTGATAGGTTAGGCTGCTGAATCAGTAAAATACTTCTCCAAAAAGTGCAAATTATTTGCCATTTCAACATTCATGCACAGTGTATATGTGTAGTTTATGTATGTATGCATGAATTTATTGAAAAAAAATGAAGTAGGCTTTTATGTTTCACCTGGTTAGGTATACAAATATTTGTTAAACTAAACTTTCTTCTGTGTTCAGAGCTATTTTAGAATCGATGTCAAAGAGGTTATAAAGTATCACCCTATTCTCAAGAAACTTTATATATCTAACTGAAGAACTATGCACTTATAAACATGAACCAACTGTAATTATCCATTGGTGTTTGTGGGGTATTAGATCCAGGCTCTTCCCCCTTCCTACAGATATCAACATCAGGGGATTTGCAAGTAAGTACTTATATGTTAACAACATGGTGTAGTATTTGCATATAACCTATGCACACCCTCCTGCATACTTTAAATCATCTCTGGATTACTTATAATAGCTAATAAAATGCAAATTTTATGTAAATATTTGTTATGCTACATTGTTTTTTATTTGTATTAGTTTTTATTGTTGCATTCCTAGTTTTACTTATTTTTTTAATATTTTCAATCCACTCTTGGTTAATCCATGGATACAGAACCCATGGTGGGCTGATGATAGTTGAAAAATGCAAGCTAAGATCATATGCCCAGGTACTAATTACACTGTTGTTCAGGCAAAGAACTTTACCACTACAGGATGGAGGAGGTAGACTTTCTCCAATTTGAATCACAGACTAGGAAGTTGTTCACTGCTCCCTTTTAATGGATAGTGAGAAAAATTCCTTTCATATTTCAGACCTTGGAGCAAGGAAGAGGTTTAAATTAAGATGAAGCTGTTGTCCAAACGCAAGCTGCAGGCTAGTTTAGGGGCTTAGTTGTAAGATTCTGGAAGGACCGCAGTGTCTGCTTTAGTATAGAAAGTGTCCTGAGTTCAGAATAAGGAGTCCTGGGTTTGTGTGACAGCCTCACAAGTAACATCCTCCTCATGTGAGAAACCCAAACTTCTTTAAATCACATTAAATGATGCCCTTAAAAATTTTCAAAATATGACAAAATAACATTTGAACATTGAGAGAAAGGTTGCTAGAAGGTTGAATCATTGGGGGAGGGGAAATAAAAAAAGACAGAACGAAGCACTTATTCTCCCCACACTTTGGACCAGGGCTATCCCCAAAGTGCACCAACTCATTTTCAAGTTTTAGATATTAACCTTTCACATGCATTTAGCCTGCCATCTGTGTAGACAGTGGTCTTTACTTCCCAGAACAGGCCATCTGTTACATTAGAAGGAGGGGCTTGAGTTGGAGCAGCTCCGTACTCTGCTCCCACTGAGGTGGGAACTTTGTAGCAGCCCATGAGTTATAATATATCCCTACTCTCTACAGATAAGGAAATTAAGGCTAAGAGGTATTAAGAAACTTTGTCCAAAGTCTTACAGTGATTAAGTGAAAAACAGCTACAGAATCCAAGTCTATGGGACAATTTGACCATTTGTATATTTGGAGTGTATGTTCTGAAAAGAACTACAGGCTGGAAATTGGGAAGCTTGAACTCTAGCCCTCATTTTACTGTTACTTCATTACATGATTTTGGGAAAATCTCTTTCCTGTGTTGGGCCTGTTTTCCACTGAAAACAATGAGCCAAATGCTCCCTGAATTGAATGGAAAAGATAGTATACAGCTTTCCAGGGAAAGGGTTCATAACCTTAATAGATTCACAGAGGGATCCATGATCTCCCAAATGATAAGCACTGATTTAATAATGCTAAGCATAGCTGCCAACACTTGTGAATACTTATTGTATTTAGCATTGCTCTAAGCATTTCATGTGTTTAACTCTTATTTCCCATGACTCCAAGGTCGGTAGTCCTTTATGTACATTTTAGAGATGAAGAAACAAAAACACAGAGAGGTTATGAAACTTTCCTGAGACACACAGTGAGTAAGTGGTAGAAGCCAGATTCAAAAGCAGGCAGCCGGGCTCCGGAGCCCATCTTTTTAACTATGGCACTCTTCTGACTTTCTAACAGACAGCTGTGGAGGAGCTGAGGCTCAGGGCCCCTTTCCCATCCTGCTCCATTGAACCCTATTTTCTTACTGTCCACTGTGCCATATAAAACAGATGGAGCTTCCCTGAGAAGAAAGAACAGGAGTGGATGTGGTATGTCTGATTGTGTGTGCACACATGTTTCCAGATATAGGGATAAGTATGTGGCTGGATAGTGGTCTCAGCATTCTGCTCCTTTGCCCACAATGGCAGCTCTAAGCCATCTCTTCCAAACCTTACAGGTCTGGAGAGCACCATGCGGAGGCTGCTAATCTACTAGTGCTCATTTGTTTTCAGGGTGTCAAATGAGGCTCCAGAAGCAGGGAGCAGGGCACACATCAGACAGAGCTGGATGTGGGGCCAGGCTCCTGACCCCAGAGGCCTCTTCTCTTTGTGCCCAATCTCTGTAGCATAACCAGACTACCACCCAACCCATGTCCAATGGACTTCTATGCATCAGGGACAGACATGCTCACACCCTTGCCTTCTATGGCTTTCCCTGGGCTGCCTGGATGTTTATACACATCTAATCAGGAACTGGCTGGGGACAGTTCCCAGCTTGCCAGGGTGGGGCAGATGGAACAAAAGTTTTGGGATGGTTTGGCAGTGTCAGGAATATCAGTGTCCTGTTAAAGTCAGTGACAGGAAAACATTCAGGTATAAGTGATGGAACTGGAGTGGGAGTGAGGGGTTGGAACACCTAGAAGGTCATTACAAACCTCACATCAAATCATGTCATTTGTCTGCTTTGAATGGGACATCCTAGTTGGAGGAGGAAGACAGCAGCTCTCACCTGCAGCCCCCAGCATCTGGTGAGACTTATTTTTCTGGACAGAATATGTCTGGGGATATCAGACCTATATACAAGACACAGCTTTGCTGGCCCCCTGCCACCAGCCTTCGATTCCAGTTTTGCTGTCACGCCCCTTTGCTGCCTCAGCAGAGTTGTCAGTAGCACCTGGCTGAGGGCTCCAGGGAACCAACTCTTGGGGACCTGTGCCCTGATCTAAATGGGGAGGGTAATATGGTGGGACAGGATGGGGACCTGCAGCCAGAGTGTTGCCTGGCAAGCCCCAGAGATGCTGAAAAAGTGGGTGGAGTCTGTGCACGGCCAATTAAGGGGCCCTCCTGGGACCACTGCAAGGGAAGCTGCTGCTCTCTGTTTTCATACTCAGGGCTGCAGATGATCAAATATTCATTTTCAATGAGAGCCTCCAGCCTGGCATGCTTGGCACTATGCTGGGTGCTAGAGGAAAGCAATGATAGTCAGTCCTCATGTAGCTTCTGGTCATAAAGTGGAAGGCAAACTTAAACCAAATGAGCACACAAATTAGAATTAGAAATGGTACCCAAACACATAAGGAAAAATCAGAGCCAGAAGCAGAAAAACGGGGGGATTGACTGAGTTTGTAGGGGCAGGAAAGGCTTCTCTGCTGCAGTGGTAGAGTCAATTCAAGCTCTGAAGGGTAGACTAAAATGATTAGGAAGAGAGGCAGAAAGAACACCTGGGTAGAGGGGACAACAAGTGTGGAAGCTCTGAGGTGAGATGGACCTGTTCCTGATACTTTCACCATGAATTGTCAGTGGCACAGTTACACACACATGCACATCCTACTCACTCGTCATCTTCCATGCTACACACACTCTATGTTTTCTCATTTTTTTTTTTTTTCATAAGGAGAGGCAGACACAAACATGGAACACAGTTAGATAAAATAGGAGGCTAGATTGTGGCTTGGGGATGGTCATAACAGCCTACCAAGTCAGCCAGACAAGGGGAGATAGTCTTGCTCTGAGTAAGACTTCTCAGGCAAAGTGGGGAGGTCAGATGACAGGGTTAGGCAGGAGGCACAATGAAAGCAAAAGCTTAGAGGTAGAAAATCACCTTGTACCAGGACAGGCAACTAGCAGCATTTCAGCATTACTGGAAGAAACAGGGCAAAGCAGCGAGTGGAAGATTAGACAGGAAACCTCATATGATATCTTTGTACCCGTTAATCATTTCCATAAATATTTATATAGCATCTGCCATGTACTAGGCCATAGGGCTATGATACTGAACAAAATCAGACTTGGCCTAGGAACTAACAGTTACACAAAGCAAGTACTCAATCTGGTGAGGGGGACAATCTCATAGTCAAACAAATGAGATTTCAGTAGATGACTGGAAGTAACAGTTAGAAGTAAGGCTTTGTAGACCCTCTGAAGAATGTTGATACTCATTCTCAAAGCAGTGAGATGCTCTTAGACTTTATTACAGGGGTTTAAACATGTTCAGATTTGCATTTTGAAAGGATGGTTCTGCTCGCTGTTGAAGGAGGTTATCTATTCTCTGATTAAACACCCAAGCCCTCTCCCCAGACTGATTTCTGTCATCTTAGTGGAAGAGAACCAGGGAATTCTCTCCATGGCATCATCTACCCATGCAGAGATCCCAGTAGCTTCCACTAGCTCTCTTTACACTTGCAGCCTTCGCAGGTCTCTGACGAGGACACCTTCCTGACTGCCTCTGAGGCCAACTACAATGCCTCAGCAACAATTCTATTAATATCAGAGCTAGAAATGAGTTGATGGAAAGCTGTTCATCCATGTAATGATGTTTCAGTTGTATTTAAGAAAAGTGTCAGATAATTTGGTAAGAGACAGCAGAGTTTTTCCAGTTGTCAAGAGGCAGGGGAGGTGGAACGCAAGTTCCTTGGATTCAACGGCAATGTGAGAAATGTTCTTTGTATAGGAAAGCTCAGGGTAGAATAAGCAAATGTGAAGGGACAGTATGGTCAGAGAAGCTCAAGACACCTGTAGGTGGCAGGAGAAGAGAAGGAGACACAAATATCATAATTATTATCACCGAAAGTGTCTCATTTAAATATCACAGCTATACAGAGTTGGTAGTAATCCACTTGCTGTGAGGCTCACAGAGGCATTCAAATCCATATATTTCTAGTTCCAACATTCAGTTTTGCCATTACCCCTACTTTTGGCTCCATTACCAGATAAAAGGGACCTTAATAAGTTCATGCGTTTGTGTAGAATTGTAAGATCTATTTTACATAAGAAGGAAATGTTCTCAAAGCTAGTAAATAAGAGCTTCTCTCCCATGAAAATTAGGCAAATCTCAGTATTTCAAGTTCTATGTTCTCAGCATTCCTGAGATCTGAGATAGTCATTTTGAGTGTGAAGCATGCAGTGATTTTTAAAGAAGCACATGAAACTCATTTTGAATATAATTGAATCACATAGAAACAAAATTCAGCTTCAATGTTCCCAATTATATAAATCAGTGGTTTGCTCCCAGGCTCAAGTCCCATCTCAGAGATGCTGATTTAATTAGTTCTCTGCTGCTTCTCAGACTTTAGTATCCTGCAAACTACTTGGAAATCTTGGTCAAATTCACATTCTGATTCCAAGGATCTGGTGGGGTGGTGGTGGTGGTGTTTGAGAGTTTGCATTTGTCACAAGCTTCAGGTGATGCCAGTGCTGTTGGTGGGGACGTCACTTTGAACATCTGGAGTGTGGGGTGCAGCCCAGGTCAAGAACCATGGCTTTAAGGAGACAAGTTTTACTTTGATGGTAATCTTTCCTATTTTTTTAAGGTTTTAAAATTGCATTATTAATCAATTAGAATGAGTAATGCATATACACAGAACACAAACTGAATGGTAAACATTGAACAAGAAAACTTCCCTTCCTCTCTTTCTGTTCTCAACCACCAGAGCCCCTTCTGCCCCTCAGAATCAAACTGTGTCATCCTACCAGAGGAATCTGACATGTACAACCATAGATGCATATGAATATAAAAAAGCTACAAAGGGCAATATTCTGTTTGGCACTTTGAGTTTTCCCCCCACTTACCACTTATCTTGAAATTGTTCCATAATTGTACATAAGAGCTGCCTCATTCTTTTTTTTTTTTTCCAGTTGTAGTAAAGTAGACATAAAATTTACCCATTTAGCTATTTTAAGTGTAAAGTCCAATGGCATTAAACACATTCAGATCATTATACAACCATCACCACGATCCATCTCCAGAACTTGTCCATCTTCCCAATCTGAAACTCTTTTTCCACTAAATGGTACCAGTTCACAGTTACCTCCCCTTTTAAACAAAGCAAGAACCTATTTCAGGCCAAGAACTGTCAGCAATGTTTGGCTGGATTTTATACACATTGTTCTGTGTTCTTTTTATTTACTTTGTAGTTTCTGTTGGTGATAAGAATGCTAATTTCCCACATAAAGTGGTTCCCTTTTTAAACAAATGTAAGTTCCATCAAAATGATGATGTCTGGAAAGTATTAATGAAGGCTGCACAATGAATGTTGAACACACTTACTCTGGTATTGTGGCGGGTCCCTATAGTCCCAGCTGCTCAGGAGGCTAAGGCAGGAGGACTGCTTGAGCCTAAGACTTTGAGGATGCTGTGAGCTATGATGCCACAGCACTCTGCCCAAGGTAACAGAGTAAGACTCTGTCTCAAAAAAAAATTTGGACACACTCCCTTCCCCTTTCTAAAAGCCCAAATGACATTTACCTTCACTTGCTAGATAAGATAAATGGCTTTTCTCTTCAGGCCTCATGACTTATACCCACAGTCAGACTTTTCTAAGTGCTAGAAGCATGTTCAGACCCCACGGCAATCCTACCCTACTCCTTCTAATGGGTTGCCAGTCCAGAATAAAGGCCTGGGCCTCTTATGAGGGTTTCTGTCCCGTAACAGAGATAGAGATGTCCACCACAGGTGTTTCATAGTAGGTGACATTAAAGGACTTCCTGTCTAGCAAACAACACCTTTTTGTGTGGATGGGTGTCTGGCTTGAGAGGAGTCAGAGAAGAATCAGGCCCTGTGTCACAAGGGGAGTTTCATAACAGACCTCGACTGAAGGTAAGAGGGGGGTTCACTGTGCAGCCTGGTGAGAAGAGCTTAGGCTTGGGAGCAACTCTGGCCTTGAGGTCTGGACTTGTCACCAACTTTTCATGTGTCCTGTAGCAAGTTATTTTTAAATTTCCAGGCATCAGTTTTTTTCATCTGCAAAATGTTGAGGTGAGGATCTTGTAAAGATCATATGTAGTAGTACATGGAGACATTTAGCACACTGTTAATACTCGATAAATGGAAATCTTATAGTCCTGGACTCTTCACTGAAAAGGGAGTAAATAAAGAAGAAGCATATGGGCAAAAAGTGGAGCTCCAGGGACCCTTGGATGGTCACTGCACAACGGAAATTTCACCTGTGACTACTCAGTCTACCCAGGCAGAGATACGCTCTTCTGAGATGTTGATAGAAAGAAATGTGTCTACAAATGTAAGAATTTCTATGACCAGCACTAAACCCTCTTCCTTATTTTTTCTTTTACTCTTAAGTAAGCCAAACCAAAAAGTTAAAAACAAAACAAAACAAACAAAAAAAAACTAAAAATTAAGTCTGGAGTAGACACACACTTTTCTTAGAAACTGACAACCTCATTCAGTAAATATACCTTCAAGCCTCTCTTGTGTGTTTGGAACTGCTCTGGCTGGTGGGGGACAGTGACAAGCAAGATGGAGAAGACCTGCTCACATCCTCATGGGTCACCTCCAAGCCCCTTGTCTCTGTGGCCCTTCTCTCAGGGGAAAGGAGATGGCCCCTCCTTTCCCCTGAGTGCTCTGGAATTGCAACTATCTTCTGACTTTTCTGTCATACAGAGAAAGAGGAAATAGATGGTTTTTATTTTCAGAGGTAAGCACAAGTATTTGTTTGGAGGATCTTCTAGTTATTAGGGAAGAAAAAAGATTTACCCTTATTGACAAAGTGTCTTTCTGTGACAGGGAGAGCAGACAGAGTGGAAGGGATAATGAGCATGGCTATGGCCTTGGGCTAGAGCCACTCCTGTCATTGATTGCAAGGTTGGCAATGAGGAGAAGCAGGACAATGTGACGGGCTTTGGTAAGATGTCCTTAGCATGAGCTTCAGAAGGTGACTGTGCACATGGAAAGACTTGTGTGTGATCTCCTGGAAGGAAAGGAAAGGTTAACCTCAAATCATCACCCAGGCCATGGCAATTGTCCAGGGAATGGATATTGACATCTAAAGAATTAGTCTTAAACTCAAGCTCTTAACCTTATAAACCTTACCTTTTTAATCTGCAAAATTAAGATTGTAGTATTTACTTCATGAGGTTGGAGTTTAAGGGAAAAAGTGTACATAGAGGGTGAGCACAGTGACCAGATTCTGTAAAAGTGTTACTGGTTAATATGCGCAAAGCTGAACAAAATGGACATGGTGTTATGCTACTGTGGAAAATAAGTTATTTGTCCATGATCACAAAGGCATTAAAAGGGATGATCTCTAAGCTTTCACCAGACTTTCTCACTTTCTCGCTACTCACTTTACTGATAATAGCCCAGTTGCATTAATACCACGTAAGAGGGATAGTACTTTCTTGACCTATGACCACAATGTAGACCACCCGTGTTTAGGCTTGTACATGACAGAATTCACAAGCTAGTTTTCAAGGTCAGATTCCAATTATTCAAATTATCTCACAGCATTGAAAATAGCTTTATGATCTATGATAAAACCCATCTTGCTATTGAAACAGGCTGAAAACAGTAAAAGGCAGGAAAGATAAATTGGAAAAATGCAACTGGGTTATTGTACCAAAGGGTAAGGATGAGTCTGAGAGTGCCTGGGAGAGACACAAGCTCTCTCCTTATGTTTACCTATTGTGTCATTCCTGTGATTAAAGGATTATCTTAGAAAGCCAAGCTGAGTGGTTAAGGAGTTTAACCATTTCTAGACAAAATGAGGCAAAAGAAAATATTAATAGTCTCGCTAGCTAGGCCAGGGTTGGAAGAGTCAAGAGAACAGGAGAAGCAGATTTGTCTACATCTCCTGTGGGGAAGGTGACCCAGCACAAGATAGGTTTTTCCAAGTCTAATCTATAATGTGTTATCAAGGCATCTCTGTGAAGCTGATTCAGGCAAGAGGCAATTAGAGCAGTTGAGCACAGACATGAAGGGCACATGCTTCGTCACATAGGATTATGTCCGAGTGTTGCCACCTTCAGCTGGCTACCCTGGCCATCCATGTGTGTTTCCTGAACTTCTGCTTCCTTTTCTCTCAGATAATATTAGAGTGTAATATTAGAACCTACTGTAGTTTGTTTTTGAGTTAGGATTACATGAACTAATTAAGTAAACTCACATGTAACAATTAGTCAATAAAAAGAAGTTATTAATTATTAATTAGTATTATTACTAGAAAAACATTTGAGAATGGTGCATGTTAGGTGCAGATGGCACAAGGATGACTGCTTTCTTGGGGTCATGGTGCATTTGTTGCATTGTGGAATTGTGTCAGAATCCAGTTAGTGCCCACCCAGGGGCAGAGTGCACCACTAAAATAACTTCAATATCCAACTGGCCATCATAGGTAAAGAGCACAAGGATTGACAACTGCCATTGACTAGCCAGCATAGATCATGAAACAATTTCTTGTTGTCACTTGTCCCATCATTGGTGATCTCAGGAGATTTTCTATCAGCAGATTTAAGCCAGCATAGGACAATGTTATCACAGAGCTAAAAGGCGCACCCCCCTCAAATGGCCAGGTCCAGAATTCTGTCTTGGGGAAGAGTAGCTCTGTTGATTGATTTTAATAAGCAAACTTATCACTTCTGGGCCAGTGTGGTTGCCTGACCATGGAGGGGATTCTCAATAGAGGAGAAACTTCTGGCAGGTCTGGGTAAATCCCACAGATACAATTTAAGTCATTTGCTATAAGACACTTCACTCACCAGCTCACAGGATGACAGGATACCAATAAGGACCTACTGGTGGGTGCCCAGAGAAAAAGTAGGTTGGATCTTGGAGTGCAAACTCCTGTCAAACTGAATTCCCAGAGGAATTTGTGGGTTTTTGAGAGTTTATTATAATATGATGTTGAAGAAGAAATACCCTGCATTAAAGCAGTGGGAAATTCAATCCTGATTCTAGCTGCGCAATGTGACTATGCATCAGTCCCTACACTTACAAGCTGGGGAGGACAGGACTTACCTCCTAGAAGGGCTGAGGGAAAGGTTGCAGCAGCAGCAAACATTTGAGAGTTCATCACATATCAGGCACTTAATGTGTATTCATTTATATAACTCTCACAAGAACCCAGGGGATAGGTTCATTATTATCCTTGCTTACAGACAGAGAAACTAAAACATACAGTGGCTAAGAAACTTGCCTGAGGTCATACAGCTAGCAACTGATAGTGCCAGGTGCTATAAGCACTCACCTCTTCAGCCACTCTGATTAACTGTTTCTTACACATGAGACGAGATATTCCTATCAGGGCCAGATGTGAAGAAGTAATTAATAAATGTTGGCTATCATTATTATGGTATTAGTCTCTAGCATAGCTTAAATTAAAGGATTTAAAACAGTTTGTTTTCAGCCTTGTAAACAACATATGCTTTAGGTTAGAGCTGATTCTCATGTTCTCTTTTGGTGAGAGGCACCATTTTGTTTTCATTACAAAAATATTTGTCATTTACTTTAAAGGCCTCAGAAGTACCATTGGAGGAAAGGAGTGCCTTTAAACTTTATTTTTCTAAATCTGGGTAAACAATAAGCAATGAAACTGCAGAGTTTCTAAAGATTTTCATAGGCATTGTCTTATTTGATGGTTCCTGTGAGGAGGACAGGTCTGGTAATGTCACCTCAGGTGTAAAGAAGGATTTCAGGGTAGTGCACCTGAGGATATGGCTGTGGACCTGCTGGATAAGAGCAGGTGCCCTTGAATCAACCAATGTGTGCTCAAATCTTCGTTCAACCACTTATTGCCTGGTCACTGTGTACCCCCAATCCTCACATTCCCTGTTTCCAAAACACAGACATAGTAGGCATGATAGTAGGCCATGGATAATCCAAGTGATTATCCAAGGAAAGGTTTTAGTATTTACTATGTTCTCAGTAGACATTCACTACTAATGTTTTTCCTATCCCCATCATGACCCAAAGACTTGGAAAAGGCTTCCTGAGAAGCATGGTCAGGATTAAAGTCCAGGTCTCCAGACGTTTAATGTAATTCTGTTTCCATAGTACTTTGTACATTTCTTACAGGCCACTATATCCCGAGAAAATCATGAGGACTCTGGCTCACTTCCTGATGCAAAATTCATTTTATTTCATAAAAGGCATTTTCTAAAATCTACAAATCAAGAATAGCACCAGGGATTAGAACCTGATAGAAGTGGCTTAAAAACAAGATCGCAGAAACAACCTGAGGATCAGATATAAATTAGGTGTCTCTTAAATCAAATGGAGATGAGGCCAGGGCTGATGCGAGGAACACTTAATACCCATTACAATGAAAAACACATAAGTGCAGTAAGGGACCCATAAAAATCACTAGCATGTGAAATACTGTCAAACACTGTGTTTGCCAGGAAGAAGCATCACTAGGCTGGATTTTAATGCTCTTCTCTGCAAAACAAATAGGCTGGGTGTTAATTAAAGTGTGTAAGTTGATTCTTGAGGTAGCTGCCTGATAAAAGGAATCCTACGTAGAAGTCTCTTCCTCCAATAGATTTCTTTGGAATTGTGAATTTTCTGCAAGTGAAATTCTTCCAAATACACATAATTTCCTGTGTTTTTCTGCTTCCCCTTGCCTGTGGGACTGGGTGCTTTTCGGTAAGAGACATTACATGGGTTTCTATATCACTGTCACACTCAATATTTTGCAAAGGGCTCATGTTACACATGCATCTCACCATACCCTTAAAATGCGATAAAGGGGCACAGTTATCATTTCACTTTACAGAAGAGAAACATGAGAAGTGGAGACACTTAGGGACTTGTCCATATTTGGAGAGTGTGGTAAGGCCCATAGAAACACCTGGTATCTCTTGATCTTGAATACAGTTCTCTTCCCATCCTAGATATGAACGACACCCCAAACAGTGACAGAGATGTGAGCAGAGCCTGGTGGGAATTTAAGTGGGTGGGTTGATACAGCAGGGCAGAGGGGTGCACTCACAGCTTTCTGAAATTGTATTGGCTTGACAAGTACCCTAGGCAATACTAGATCAATACCACATCTAGCCTCTGGAGAACAAGCTGGAGTGAGTGACAGGTGGTGTAGCTTATCAAGACTGACCAGCAGAGCCAGTCTTACCTGGCCTTGCTTTCTTAGAGAACTAAATCCATTTAATGCCACTTAGCCTTTTTTCTTATGTTACCTCAGGAATAAAACTGGTTGCCCCCTGAGCACTTGAAAACCTAGACGCTCTTTACATGTTTACTTTCCTGAGGCAGATTGAGTGAAGGTGTTAAATGAGAAGGTAAACTCCTGTCATGATAGCTCCTGTTTCCTTTTATTACTCATTCACTCAATGAATGTTAGTGGAACCATTGCTTGTATTAGGGACTCCACTATACTGTAAGGGCCTGGTAGTGTGCAGGAGGTAGAAGAGACAGAACATCTCTACCCTCATGGAACTGATGTGCTACTTGGAGAGAGAAAAAATAAACAAGAAGACAGAATTTTGATTGTGTTAAGTATTATGAAAATAATCAAGATAGTGAGGGGAGTCCTGGGGGAGGTAGTATTTTTGATGCTGTGGTCTAGGAAGTCCTGTGAAGAGACAGCCTTCGAATTGAAAGTAGATTAAAAAGAGGCAGCCAGTGTTGGGAAAAGCCCAGGAAAAAGTGTTCTAGGCAGAGATAAGACTAAGTGCACAGGTCACAGAAGTAGCAAATGTTGCAGGGGGTCCTGGTATCAAATGAGGTTGAAGAGAGGACCAGATATGGAGTCATGAAGAGTCTGGTGAACCACACGTAGGAGGTTGAATTGAATTCCAAGTGGCCTCCATGCACTGGCCCAGTGTCTGGCTTTCCATTCTCAAACACTTCTCTTTCTCTTTTCCATGGCTGGTTCTGGAGCTTTCAAGGATTTGTTTCACTCTTGAGTTGCATGATCTCTGCACTCTTAATGGCACAGACCACATGCATTGCAGTGGGTGGCTGTTAACAGTCTCTAAATCCACACAACAGGGCTAGAAAGAACTGAGACACAGAGGTGGAGCTCTGAGCTAGTTTGTGAGCAGAGCAGCTGGAGATGGAGGCTTTCACCTCTGTCTTTCACTGGAGAAAGATTCTCTATAAACCTTTATAAATCTTTCACTGGAGAAAGATTCTTTATAAACCTGTGTTGTTCCTCACCAGTTCTGTACTTTGAATCTGGAAGACCTCCAGTTAAATCTGGCACAATAAAGCATGAAGGCTCAGGGAACAGTTAACCCTGGTTTGGCTCAGTTAATCTCCCCGAGTCTCATCCTCCTCCTCAGTAATCAGAGATAACAACAACACCCACCTCACAGGCTTGTGACAATTTGTAAAGCGCTTCCCAGGCATACTTTGAAATTATAAGATTTTAATAAGCTCTTACCATGGCTGTTTTCATTAGGCACCATCATAAAAATCCCAGCTCTCACTCTTTATCCAGGGCACATTTACTTCTTTCATAGTCTGCATAATGGTTTTGTAAATTTTTGGAAAGAAGCCTTGAAATAGCACAAGTACTGACTAATTCTCAGGCTCTTCATGCAGGTGACTAATTTCCAAGCAGTAGGAAAGGCAGAAGTTATCTACAAGGGCTGCCTGCTCTGCAGTGTGTGGAAGGTAATAGGGCCATGTAGAGTGAGCACCATCACCATCTGCAACAGCTCTCATAACTCTGTCAAACGCACAGCTGGGCCTGATGGCTCAGGCAAAGAGCTTCCCAATTGGACAGAAGATGAAGGGTCCCTGGGAGCCTGGGACTGCTGGCAGCTGGAGGTGGACACAGCTTTGGATCCAGGACTCAGAGTACAAAGGCAGCCTTGGAAGCTCTCCTGGAAGTAGTATCCTGCCCCAGACCAACAAGTGAAGGGGAGAACAGAGAAGAACAGCCCGCACCCCTCTGTCCCTATCTTAGGATCCAGCAAGGTACTTACCTCCTGTCTTCTTGGTGCAGACTGCACAGCTATGACTGGCGGAGTCCCCACTTCTTGGGCATTTTTATTCTTCTGGGGCCACCAGGAAGGAAAGCTGGACTGCTACCCCCCACAAAAATCCCCCCATCAAAGAGGAATGACAGCCAGAGCCTTGTTCTTATCCCTGGCTGGAGCAGGCAGCCCCAACTCCTTCTAGAAGCCCAGCCTTCAGTGTCACATGCCCGAACATAATTCCTCCACCCTGATTTCCTCCTCTGTCAGCCTGCTGCAGAAACCTGCGTAGCCCCACCCTCTTATCCTTTCTAGGCTCCTGTTCCAAGCCCTGCATCTCCACCCTCCTCCTCCTCCTTTGCTTCCTTCCTGGCTCCTGGCAGGACTGGCCTAACCAGCTCAGGTGCCCCATAGAGCCTGTCTGTGTGCTGCTGTTAGCTGGTGAGTGGCTGGCATTGGTCCCCATCAGCCCAGCCCTGGTCTCTATGATTTATTTTGGGGAATCATCTGGGATTGTTAGGGCCAGGACTTGGGATGTTGGCCCAGATGTGGAAAAATGGAGAGTATCTGCATTCTGGTGCTTGAGTGAAAAGCTGTAGGAAAATGAAGCCAGGTATCAGGAGCCAGGGGCTCTCCCTAGCTACTGCCAGAGAAGAACTTCAATACAGGCCAAGGAGACTCTGGCTCTATAACCTAAAATCTGGCAGTATAGCAACCTTGCCACCAGGGGCCAGCTTTCTCTGGACAGATGCAGCAGGGAGAACTTGAGCAACAGGTTAAGATCTGCCCACCAGGTGCAAAGGAAATTTCAGTTTTTCCTCTATGTAGTGTTGGAGAAATCAGAAAAAAGAAAAAAAAAAAAAAAAAGTTTAGCAATACATCCCAGGTCTGTTATTAAAAAGCAATTACTCACCAGACAGTCTTAAAGATGAGTTAAATTATACTTGAGAAAGGATAATCAATGCTCAGGTCCTAAATCTAAGGATTTGGGATTTTATTTCCCTACACTGGCAAGTTAGTATTATTTTCTTTCAGATCAGAGATTGCCAAATTTCAGGATTTGTAGGAATTATCTGGGGTATTAAAATGCAGATTTCTGCATGCAGCCTTCAGATTCCACAAGCTCCCACCAGGAAATCTATATTTACAATCTACATTTAAAAAATAAATTCCCCTAGGTGATTCTGGTGTGAATGGTCTTGTACCTGTACTTGCAGAATTGCTGCCTGAGAATGTATTTACTGAATAAATTCTATATTCCCAGCCTGACGTTTCCTGGTGCCTCTGAGACCCAGTTGGGGACCAGCTATTTCCCATTGTTTTCAATTTGCTCTTCTACCCTTGCCCCAGCAATTTTCTAGCTGACTCTCGCATCTTCCTCCTCCCTTTAACTCACAATCGACCTTTGTCAGAGGAGAGTCTTAGCCTCACAGATAGTCCATCTGCAGAAGCTGAGAGTGATATCATTGTGCTGTTCTTATGACACCAGCACAGACATGGAGCCACGGGTTTACCCTTTCTCCAGACCCTACCCGTTCCCTCTAGGTGAGGTGCAGGGCCCTCAAGGTGACCTGCCCTGAAACTGATTTCCTGCATGTTAGCCCCTCCCCAGAAAAGACTGTCAGGTGCATGGGCCTCACAATCAATTCCTCAACCTGTTCCTTGGCTGAGGCAATCTGTGTTTAGGTTTCTAATTTCTTGAGTCAGGTCTAGTTTTAGAATGAGATTCTCACATCCCACCTGCTTTTCTAAATGGAGTTATACAGGCAATTAGGTCTCGTATGACTGTTTATGTCAATCACTTAATCATAAGGCATGAACCACAGGATCCATTAGATTCAAAACACATTGATTAAGCATCTAAGATATGTGGGAAGTCTTGCTAGACACAGCAAGGGATGTGAAGAGGACTGGGGTGCTGATGCTTGTGTTTTTGTTACTCACATTGTTTTTCTAGTGAATTGGATAGAGGGTATTAATCGGAGTCAAATAATGAGAGTGATGTGGGAAAATCCACTTTTAAATGCACCTGTCTCCAAGGGAAATGCTCTCCTGAGGCTGTCCTTCCCACTCCATCAGTAGCTCAGAGAATGTTAGGTGATAGGATAAACATAAATATGTCTTAGCCTCATCTATGAATTTTACCTTTTCCCAGTACTCATAATCTGGTCTCTACCTTTGTATTCTATCAGGTAAAATATTTACAGCATAGTCTAGTGGATACAAACATAGACTTTGGTATCAGACTGCTTGGATTTGACTCTTTGGTTCCACCAGCTCTCAACTGTGTGATCTGGGCATTGTGCTAGCCCTCCCTGGAGGGCAAGAAATAGTACTTGTGTTGCAGGGCTGCTCCCAGGATGATATGAACTAATATGTGTAAGTGCTTTTAGCAATGAAAGCACCTCTTATTATTATTCAGGAGACCCTGGACATTGTTACTACAGGTCTATAGTCACTATAAACAACTCCTATGTTTTATCACTTGAAGATCACTAATTCTCCTGTAAGTTTGTTTCCCTTGAAGTGTACCTTTCAATCTCATGTTCAAGTTTCCCCATTAGTTTATCCATACTTCCATTTATGAATTGATTTTTATGTATTTTTGACTGAGGATTTACTATGTGCCAAGAATTGTACTATATGCTGGGGATACCATGGTGAACAGAGATAGTCACTAACTCAGCCCTCATGGAGTTTATAGTACAGAAGATTTGATTGAACAGTCACATAAAAGTTGTGAAATTATGGCTGACATAAGTGTTAAGAAGCAGAGTGCTGTGAAAGAAAATTTGATTTGGTCCAAGAGTGAGGTTAGAATTGAGATGGAGGTAACTGTGCAAAGGAGTGGAGAAGTGGCACCAGTATATTCCAGATGAAGAAACACAATGCCCTAGGTATAGCCACCAGACTTGCTGCAGCAATAAATGATCTGCAGGTCTCAATGGTTTCTACCCCAAGATTTATTACAGGGAGGCTGCAGGGTGACTGTAGCTCAGTTTGGGCTGTGGCTATGGTTCGTATTCAGGGGCTCAAGCTGAAGAAATGGCTTCTAAGTGGGGCACAGAATGGTATGCAGAAAGGAAGATCAGGAGCTCTGTGAAAATTTGTGTTGTCTCTTAAAGCTTCTACTTGGATGTGGCCTCTGTTGTGTCCACTTTCATTCCTTTGATCAAAGCCCCAAACCAACAGGAAAGGGATATATAATCCTTCCACTGGGGACATGTGAAGCCACATGGAAGTGGGCATGAATGTATATTTATAGAAAGGAGGATGGGAATGCATATTGCAAAAATAATATACTCTTCTATATTAAGGCCATGTAGTAGAAGGCAAATGGCCAGAGACTTGGAGCCCTGTGCAGCTAGAGCTGAGAGGAAGATAGTGAGAGGAGAGACAGAGGGAGCAGGCAGGGGCCAAGCCAGGTGAGCAAATCTGACCTCGACACTGTGAACAATGGAAACCTCTGATTTTTATTCATCTAATTTCTCTCCTTCGTGGTTAAATGGATACTTTCCAGGTCTGTCTGTCTGCTGAAGTAACATCTGTTCAATATGGAAAGTTTGAAAATGACAGGTGAATAAAAAGAAAAAATACAAATCGCCTTTAATTTTACAACTCAGAAAGAACCATCATTGATCGATAATTTTGGTGAAGACATTTCTAGACTTTTAGATGATTTTTAAAGCCAAAATTCGATCATGCACTTCATCAGTTGTTATGAATGTTTTTCTAAGGTACTAAATATTTTCTCCTTTATACTGACATCATATGCATGTACCATAATTTAACTAGCCTTTACTCTTGGACATAAAGGTTTTTGAAGGTTTATAGAAGATGCATGCTGAAGTCCCTTATGTTTAGCAACATCCATTTATTTCTTAAAAGTGTCATTTTTGTCCTAACAGATGTAACAGATTTTAAGGCCATTGTTAGACATTGCCAGTTGACCCTCAAGAAAAATTAAAGCCTGTCACATACAATCCTACAATCCTAAAGCATCATTTTCCAGCTTTAGTTATAACTATTTTATATTTCCAATTTGATCAGTAGAAAATATTACCTTATTTTTATTTTGCATTTGTTGCAGAACTTTTATTTATTTATTATTATTTATTTATTTTAGTAACTGTTTTCTTAGGAAAGACTCACCTAATTCAAAATCTGGGACTTTGGATCTGGTGCTTACAATGCATTACTGGTTCCTCCTCAGCAAATTATAACTATTTTGTCTCTTATGATGCATTGCAAGATTTTCTTCTGCTTTCTATAAGAAACCTTCTTTGATTCTTGTCTTACTATATGAGTTGCCAATAAGGATGTGGGTAGTTGATTGGTTCCACATATGTGGTGAAAGAACATGGTTTACATGCATCTTGTCTCCCTATATGGGTGTTCTCCTGTGATTTAATTTTGTGACCTCCTATATTGGCTCACCCTGTACTCTACATGTATTATTTTCCATAAATGTTTGTGGATAGGATGCTAATGAAAGGCATTAGGAAACAATGGGTGGATAAGTTTTGACTTGATGGGTGACTCAGTCCTGGAGCCTTATACGTGGCTGTACTAATAAAAGGTTGTGGACCAAAAGTCATTTGAATGCAATTCAGGATCTCTTTTTAGATCCTATACCTACCAGTAATTTTTCAACTTTTATAATATAGCTTAGCAACACAGGGCATTCTCATTTGACAGAAGCCTACTACTTTATCTCTTTCTGATATTTTTATTTTTCTTCCCAGCCAGAGTCAAAGAACTTCTATTCATTTAAGATATGGTATGGTTTTCAGTTATTTTTTATTTGGGATGTGAGGTTTTCTTTTTTTTTCTTTTCTCTTGTTATGGTTTGTGCTTATGTCTTGTCCAGCTAGTCTAATAATGCCAGTTGTGTCTTCATTCTCCCCTTTCCATGTGAAGGGATGGAGGCAAAAGACTTAGAACATGAAAAGACCATTAACAGAGCATTGGACTGTGTCAGTGGAGAAGGCAGAGAAAATAGCAATGCTGGCTGACTTGGTCTTGTCTTCTTAAGAGGAGGTTAAGTGCTTAGAAGTCTCCTAAGGGCTTCTGTGGATTGGGAGTGTGATGATCTATCTTGGCATCATTCTAACTGGCCCTGCTTTATCTGGGTTGTCTTGGAGGAGCAGGGACTCAAGCATTTTTCCCATATTGTGCCTTCTCTTCTCATTAGAAGTCTAATTTCAGGATTAAGCTCATTGAAAAGCTGTATTTTACTTTCTATCTGTATTGTATCAAATCACGTTGCAAACCTCGAATATACATGATACAATCTATTTTTAAAAGAAAGGAAAGTTCCATACAACCAGCTTCAGTGACTGGTTGTCAAGTCAACATTATCAGATGGTGCTTGAATCTACATGCAATCTAACGTACACTCTCACTGCCCTTCCCCACTTTGCAAATATTGTTTATGCCTTCAAACAAATAGGTGAATGTCTCCTTCCAGGAGGAGTGAGATTTGATTTTTAATCATTGTTTTCCAAGTAAAGCCAAGGCACACCTGAACAGGTGTTCTCTCTGTGAACTACTTAATTAAAATAGCTCCCTGAAGGCCTTTGTAATACCAGAGGAAGAGAGTGAAGCAGAGAGATTTAATTTTGAGTAATTCCTTTATTAAATACAATCTTGTCTGCTTAAACTTAGAAGACCATATAAACAAAATCCATCAGCAAGAAGCTATGTCCCTTAACTGAGCAATGTCTCCATAGTGCGGTGTGAAGACCACCTACATTAGACTGATTTGGAAAATTGTGGGAAATTTAGGGTTCTGGCTTCAGTCCATACCCACTAAACTCTCGAAGGTGGAGCCTGGGAGCTGCATTTTAGTACCTACATTTGATAATTTATTTCTATGTACTAATAAACAATTTAAAAATATTTTGAGGAGAGTCTGAATGTGACATTGTCATCTTAAAACTCCATGTGTCATAACACAGCATGCCCCCCCACACACACTCACTTACAGGCTAGATCTGTGAAAGTAGGGTAGGAACCAAGTGAATTTGCTCCAGTATCCCCTGGGCCCTGGACAAGCATGTCACATAGTAGGTTTTCAGTAATTTACATAACAAAATCAATAATAAATCAGCTGCCACACAGTCAACCCAGCTTTCAGAGATGCCAGAGCCCCTCTAAACCTGATAATTTGCTGGCAAAGACGTGAGAGGACATGTTTCCTTTAGAAGGAGGAATCAGGCTCTCAGAATATTTGAGATAAATGAGAATCCTGCAGATTCTTTTCCATTTTTAAGGTGGAGTTCCTCCATTATTCTCAGAAGTGTCTGAATGGTAGGGATGGACATACCAGTTAGAAAGAAAGTTGAGATTTGGAGTAAAACTTGATTCTTATTCTTTTCCTTTGTTGAAACTGGTGATGAAACAGTCCTTAAATCTGGTCCCCAGGCTGTGGTCTTTCTTTCCTCTGATTTGATGCCTAACCAGCTGCAGGGTGAGGAAGTTCTCTTTTGTTTCAATAGATTTAAGAGGTAAAAGTGTTTTTGTTTTTGTTTGTTTTGTATTTTTACAAGGATAAATAGTATACCCTATATACTCAAGTATAAGCCGACCCGAGTATAGGCCGACCCCCTTAATTTTACCCTAAAAACCTGGAAAACTTAGTGACTCGAGTATAAGCCGAGGTGGAAAATGCAGCAGCCACTGGTAAATTTCAAAAATAAAAATATATACCCAAAACAATTACAATAATTGAGGAATCAGTAGGTTAAATGC
>CAUYPK010075410.1:0-82356 GCA_963574355.1 Loris lydekkerianus
CCCCCCCCCCACACACACACACACACACACAGGCCCTGGTAGGGACCTTCTCAGCAAGGCAAGGGCCACATGGGTCCCAGTCAGGAGCACTGAGGAAACAACCTTGGAAGCCAAAACTCGTAGACCCCAGACTCAAGCCTGGGCCTCCCCAGGGCAGCAAAGGCTGGGAGGAGTCCTGAATGCCCTCAGGACAGCCAATCTCCAGGAACTAGTTAACTCTGCTTTTTGTTGGTTTCTGCCTCCTGAATGGACTTCACTTAGGAGAGAATCCTAAGTTTATGTGAAGTTCGGGAAAATAAGGTTTTTCACTATGTACAAGTTAAGACCTGTCTCCTCAGACTACTCACCTTCACACCTTGCTGTGTCTGATGGGGCAGAGAGGGGAATTCATTTTAGCTGGTGCTGATGGAGCCCACCCATAGGGATGGACCCCCCCCACTCCAGCCTCATCCACAGGGTTGGGTCACCCCTCACCCACAGGGTGGCACTTCCAACTCAGTTCATCCAGACTAGTGGAAGAGGACAGCACAGGGCAGACAGTGTCTGGCACTGGGAAGGTCTGGGGTGTGGGGACAAAGGCTTTGATGCTCATGTGTGGGAAGTCACCAGACATGTCCAGGTGTGAGCAGAAGATTCAGTTCTCAACAATTCTTTTTTTTTGCAATTTTTGGCCGGGGCTGGGTTTGAATTCGCCACCTCCAGCATACGGGCCACCACCCTACTCCTTTGAGCCACAGGCACTGCCCTAATAATTCTTTTCTTTCTTTCTTTCTTTTTTTTTTTTTATAGAGACAGTCTCACTTTATGGCCCTTTGGTAGAGTGCCATGGCATCACACAGCTCACAGCAACCTCCAGCTCCTGGGCTTAAGCGATTCTCTTGCCTCAGCCTCCAGAGTAGCTGGGACTACAGGCACTCGCCATAATGCCTGGCTATTTTTTTGTTGCAGTTTGGGTGGGGCTGGGTTTGAACCCGCCACCCTTGCCATATGGGACCAGCACCCCACTCACTGAGCCACAGGCGCCACCCCCTAACGATTCTTAATCAAAGTGTATGTCTGCCTTCATTTCTTACAGGAATCACATTAAGTCCAGTTTATTGGCAGCTCTAACCTAGACTTTCTTATCCTAAGTGTTCAGGTGCGAACTTGCATGTTCTGGGCGACATCTATCAATAGGGAAAGATTTAACTCAATCTTGTCAGTGGGAAGAAAACAATTAATTTTCTGTTCTCCCCATAGAAAAAATTTACAAAATTGTTATATTAAAGACTATGGATTTGGAAAATTGGGGGTTAAAGTGTTATAGCAGTATAAGCAATTTATAAAAATGATATTTTTTTTTGGACATTGTCTGTTTCTGTGACTTAGCTCTCAACAATTCATAGACTACTTGGAGCCTTCACTGTGAATTAACATTCACGCTTAGACCTAATGTTATGTAGGTCTGGCACTCAGGGCGTGGCTGGGTGACGTGT
Source organism: Loris lydekkerianus (assembly GCA_963574355.1). Classification (NCBI taxonomy): domain Eukaryota; kingdom Metazoa; phylum Chordata; class Mammalia; order Primates; family Lorisidae; genus Loris; species Loris lydekkerianus. The sequence continues at coordinate 1,476 of CAUYPK010075410.1, forward strand.
CTGCTGCAGCAGCTCCCCGAGGCCAAGTCCATTCCTCTGAGCATAGAGAGTGGGTGCAGATCAGGTTGCACTAGGGTGCCAGCACTGACCTGGGGCCAGGGAGGAGGAGGCTGTTTGACATGGATTGGCCTCACTCTGCAGCCTCAGTGTGTGCTTGTGTTTCACCAGCTGTCAGCAATGTCTGGGGACACCACCTCTGCCAGAACAACCACTTTACAGTGACAAAATTCACTTTCTCTTTTGCTGTGGATGTTCTGAGGGGGTGGGGTGGATTATAGCCTTAACAGCCCCAACAAACAACCCAATGGCCCCCACATCCCTGACAGCCTTGATAGCCCCAACAACCCCAGGCCTGGCCTTCCCATGTAAGGCTCCAGCTCCTAGCAAGGCTGTGAGTTTGGGGAGCCAGGGAGGCTGGCTGCGTTAGACCTTCACAGGCTAACCTGCCTGTGGCATCTGAATTTTCTATAGATGATCCTTTTATTAACCAAAAAAATCAGATGTAATAAAACAGTTGTGGTGTGCAGTCAGCAGTGTTTATTTGTGCAAGCAATCACATGAGTGTCCCCTAGCCTGCCGCCTGTTCTTATGGATGCTTCTTTTCACACTATGGTCTCAGGCGCTTGGTGCCTCACACCTACAGATTTTCTTGAGTATCAAAAAGTGCCGCATGGACCTCGGGGGACACTTTGCCCTGAACCCAACTCCCAGCACCATGATGTCCAGAGTGTGCATCCAGGGGCCCAGGATTGGTTCTTCAGGACACAAATTCGTGTTCATGTCACTAAAGGAAACATCAAAAATGAAGGAATGTAGTGGGAGGTGGTAGCACAGAGCAGGGGCAAGAGGAGGCTAAGGGCAAACCAGTAGTCTCCTAAGCCCCTAGTGTCCCTCTGCCATCACAGGACAGGTTGACCTTATCTGGCCTTATGGCCTCAGTGGGAGAAGGATGCCCTGGGGCACCCAGCTCACAGCTGTGCCCCCACAGCCTCTCCAGGTGCAGCTGGGCCATGGCCAATGAAGCAGCAGGTGCTCATAGGGCCCTTACCTTGGAGGCAAGGGACCCCTTTTGCCTGGTCTCTGGGGAAGCTGACACCCACTGTGCCCACTCTCCCTGCTCCCCACTGCCCTCTTAACTCCACTCACTTGGGGTCCACCCTGCAGGTCCCAGGCCATGCCACCTGCCACTGTCAGTCAGGCTCAGCCAGCAGAATCATTGGGAGGGACTGGGAGATCCCTTCTTGCCCCCCAGGGCTGCTGAGGTCTCAGCCTCCTCAGCCCAAAAACTCTCCTCCCCATCCTCTTGAGCTCCCACAGGGGCTACCCAGTGCTCTTCCATACATGTCCCTTGTAGGCCTCTGAGATAGCCCTAGAGCACTGTGGCCAGCTCAGGAGCCCCTCTGCTTGTGACCATTTCCTATATGCCCCCCTCTACTTGAAATGGGTTCCTTATGGACTCAGTCTCAAAGTGGAAGCCCCTCCCTTTGCCTCGCACTCCCTGCTGTATCTGCCAAGTCCCTGGCACCCATGGGACCCACCAGCGGCAGGCACTGGGCCAGGATTCCTGTGCGTGGGATACAGCGGTATGGGCTGTCTTCGTTCAGCTGGATGCAGCATTGGCTGTGGCACTCGCTGTGGCTCCTGCAGTAATGGCCATCCGGCTGGGGAGACATGGGCAGGAGCCCCCCAAGAAGCCTCCACACCCTTCCTCCCACCAGAGCAGGACAGGGGTGCAGAGGTGGCCACCCCCTTCACCACCCCTCACATTCAGGGTCTGGGATCACCTTGCGCCAGGGCACACATTGCAGGAAGATAGTCTTGGGCGTGCAGAACAAACTCTGCTGGAAGCTAGTCCTGACACAGCAGTGGCTCTGGCACTCTGCGTGGGTCCAGCAGATGTACCCATTTGGCTGCAGGACGGGGGACCATGGAGTTGGCAGGAGCAGGCGGCACACATCTCCACAGCCCTGCCCTGTCCCCACGCACCCTGCGCCACGATAGGCACTGCAAGAAGATGGTCTGGGGAGTGCAGAACCTCTGTGGGTTCAGGCTATTGGTGACGCAGCAATCGCTCTGGCACTCGCGGTGGTCCTCACAGGCCTCGCCGATGCCCTGAAATATAGCCCAGTGCTCTGAGGCCTCTTCCCCTCAGGCTCCACCAGCCACCTTCCTTCAAACTCAGGAACAAACCTGCCCACAGGTGGTCTGGCAGGGTGATGTCAGAGTGCCCAGTGGTGAGGAGGGGAAAAGAAACATTCACCGTCAGCTTGTGGACAGAGTAAACTGAGGCACAGAGGGTGGAAGAATCGGGCACAGGGAGGGGAGGGGAGAGGAAGCCCTACGAGACTTCTGTGTCTCTCACCTGCATTCCCCAGGTGAAGAAACAGGCTCAGAGAGGCTGATTGACCTGCCCAGAACCACACAGCCAGCCAGGAACCAGAGGTGAGATTCCCGCCCATGTCTGCAGCTGGCTGAGCCAGGCCCCTCAGGTGTCACGTGAGTATGGCTATGGCTTTCATCAGCAGTCTGACAGAGGCCCTACCACAGCTGGTTTTAGGGTTGTAAGGGGTTTTTGAGGGCTGCTGTGGCTATAGCTATTGACCTTTGCTCCATTTGATACTAAAACTGAAAAAAGTTTTAAAATAACAGTAATAAATCCATTGCATGTTAATACAAATACATTTTTATGAAAAATTACAACTCATCTCTACTAAACATAGAAAAGATTGGCTGGGGGGCGGCGCCTATGGCTCAGAGAGTAGGGCGCCGGCCCCATATACCAAGAGTAGCAGGTTCGAACCCAGCCCCAGCCAAACTGCAAGAAAAAAAATAGCTGGGCATTGTGGGGAGTGCCTATAGTCCCAGCTACTTGGGAGGTTGAGGCAGGAGAATCGCCTAAGCCCAAGAGCTGGAGATTGCTATGAGCTGTGATGCCATAGCACTCTACCAAGGGTGACAAAGTGAGACTCTGTCTCTAAAAAAAAAAAGAAGAAAAGACTAGTTGGGTGCAGTGGCTCACACCTATAATCCTAGCACTCTGGGAGGCTGAAACAGGTGGATTGTTTGAGCTTAGGAGTTCAAGACCAGTCTGAACAAGGGTGAGACCCTGTCTCTACTAAAAATAGAAAAAATTAGCTGGGCAGACACCAGCAGTCACAGCCACTCAGGAGGCTAAGGCAAGAGGATCATTTGAGTCCAAGAGTTTGAAGTAGCTGTGAATTATGATGATGCCATGACACTCAACCCCAAGGGACAGAATGAGACTCTGTCTCAAAAAACAAACAACAACAAAAAAACCATTAAAAAAGTGCAGAGCAGCTTGATTGCCAGCCAGCTCAGGGTTCAAGCTGCTTCTGTTGAGGTTAAGTTACATCTAGTGTACACAAACATTGCAGACGTCTCTCTGTGAATCACTGGGAAAGTGAGTATGGCTGCAGGAGCCCCCTGAAAGGCCCAAAAGAGTCTGGACAATGGAGATGTGTGGAAAGGTTTTTGTCCAGGGAGATTTTTGTTTTGTTTTGTTTTATAAAAACCTTACTGACTGAAGGTTAACACTAGGATTGCCTGGAGAGGCTAAGGCCTCAGGAAGGACTTGCTGCAGGGCTGGTGAGGAAAGGGGGCCCCCTTTGGGGCTGAGTGCAAACCCAACTCATTGCAGCATTAGCAGGAGGGCCTGGCACTCACCTTGTGGGCCAGGCTCTTCTCTCCAGAGGACACCAGCAGCAGCAGCAGCAGCAGCAGCATCCACCCTGGGCCAGCCATTGGACTCTTGGCCTCTGAGCACCAGGCGCCGACACCCACTCTCTTCCCACTCCTTCCTGCTTCTTCCTCTTAAAAAATGAATTAAAGAAAAAACCCAATAGAATTAATTTTACAGAGCATTTTTCGGTCTACAGAAAAACAATGCAGAAGGCAGAGTTCCATAGGCTCTGCCTGCCTCAGCTTCTACATCATTAACATGCCATGCGTGCAGTACATTGTTGCCACTGAGGAGCCAGCATTGACACATCCAAGGCCCACCATTCACACCAGTTACTCCTGATGCCATGCTTTATGGGTCTGGACAAGCACACCCTACAGTGTGTTTTCATTGCCTACAGAATTTCATTGCCTACAGCGCCCCTGTGTGCCGTCTGCCCCCTCTCTCCACCTCCCATCCCTGACCCCTCCCTCCCATCTTCCCACTGTCACCAGAGTGTTGCCTTTTCCAGAATGTCCAAGAGCTGCAGATGCAGACTTTCCCACCTGGCTTCTGTCAGTGACAGGCATTTAAGATTTCTCCATGTTAGGCTGGCACCTGTGTCTCAAAGGAGTAGGGTGCCGGCCCCATATGCCGGAGGTGGCAGGTTCAAGCCCAGCCCCAGCCAAAAACTGCAAAAAAAAAACAATTCCTCCATGTCTTTTCATGCCTGATGGAAAATGGATTTTAAATAGTCCTGTTTCTCAGCAAATAGCTTATTTTTCGAGACAGAGTCTCAAGCTGTCACCCTGGGTAGAGTATTGTGGTGTCACAGAACACAGCAACCTTAGACTCTTGGGCTTAAGCGATTCTCTTGCCTCTGCCTCCCAAGTAGCTGGGACTACAGGCACCCGCCACAACGCCCGGATATTTTTTTGTTCTTATAGTCATTGTTGTTTAGCAGGCCTGGGCCAGGTTCGAACCCACTAGCCTCAATGTATGTGGCCAGAACTCTAACCACTGAGTAACTGGCACTGAGCCAGTTGTGCCCTTTATTGATTTAAACAGTGTCAGCACTGAGTGGACACCTGGTTGGCCTGCAGGTGTCCACTCAGTGCTGACACTGTTTAAATCAATAAAAGGTTGGTGCACTGCAACAACCACCATACATGGGCTCCCCCATACCCTGCCTCTCAATATCACCCAGAGAGGCCGTTGGATGTGAAAGAGTCACCATCAAGCACCGAGAGCCAGATTTTATGTGTCCCCCTCAGGGTGCCCTGGCTGGCCCTGTGGCACTGCCTGGTGTGAGGCTGACACTTGTCAGGTATCCACTGATTGGTGGCTGCTGTCCTGGTTCAACATCCCTCTCTGGCCACAGTGACTGGCCAAAGGCACAGAGTCAGGCTGCAGAAAACCTTCTGTGGGGTTTTCCATACAGAACTTGGAGGGGAAGAGGTTGTTGGGAGAATCTGTCTTCCTCCCCGGTTATAAAACTGTTTGGGAGATTCTAGTTGACTTTACAAACTGTTAGAAGAGTTCAGGAAATTGCCTGATCAAGATCAACTTAAAATTTTTTTTTTTTGTCACTTAGAATTAGGCTTTATTGCAAGCGAGATCAACTTAAAATTTAAAACTATTTCTCTATACCAGCCATAAATAACTAGAAAATAGAAAACAAGATACTATTCATTATAATGAGAAAAACAACACCTAGCCATGCAGGTGGACCTGAAGTGCTGCAGGTGTGAGACTCTTGAACAGGTTGGAGCTATAGGTGTCCATGGGGCCTCACTGTGGCTGCATATGCCATCCACTCTGGTGGCTCCTTCTCCACACTTCCCAGGTCCCAAGTTCCAGAATCAGGTTCCTTTCCCACCATTGGAAATGGTTCTTGGTGTTCAACACAAGTAGAGAGAATGAGGGTGCGTGGGCCTATGGCTGTCTCTGGATCCTAAGCGTTTAACTTCCCTTGGAGGCATTGACTTCAAAACAATCAAGAACATCAAAAAACCCCAAGCCTCAGCCAGTTCCAGACATCTAAGGAGCTGCAGCCAATCAGATGATTTCTCTCCTTTACTTTTGTTTTCTTTCTTTCCCTTCCCTTCTCCTCCCCATCCTTCTTCCTTCCCTTCCTTCCTTTCTTCCTTCTTCCTTTTTCCTTCCTTCCTTTCTTTCTTGACAGAATCTCACTCTGTTGCCCCAGGCTAGAGTGCTGTGGCGTCAGCCCGACTCACAGCAACCTGAAACTCTTGGGTTCAAGCAATCCTCCTGCTTCAGCTTCCTGAGTAGCTGGGACTACAGGTGTCCCAGGACATCCAGCTAATTTTTTATTTTTAGTAGAGATGGGATCTTGCTTTTGCTCAGGCTGGTCTCAAACTCCAGAGCTCAAGGGATTTTCTTACCTTGGTCTCCCAGAGTGCTGAGATTACAGGCCTGAGCTACTGTGCCCAGCCTGCTTTTGTGTTCAGCTGATAAAAGTTCTCTGCTCAGGCCACTGGACGGAGCTCTCTGAACATCTTCCACCTCCGAGTGTTGCCCAATTCATGAGTTGTTCTTCGCTCAAATAAACTCTGTTAAATTTGTCTAAAGTTTTTCTTTTAACAGGAAGGAGCCACCAGAGTAGATGGCATATGCAGCCACAGTGAGGCCCCATGGACACCTATAGCCCCAACCTGTCACTAAGTATCTTCATGGTAGACCACAAGATATATCTGAGAGAATGAACATACAAACACCATTCGGATGACCACATATAAAATAGAGGTCTAATCATAGCCTGCAGCTACCTTCTGAGGAAGTCAAACCGTGAATCAATCCCACATCTATCAGCCCCACATGGTCAGGACTTGCTCAGGGACTGGAGATACCCTAATTTTGCCCCCTTTCCAACTCAGGACCAGCCAGAGACAGCCACTCATGCCCCTGATACATGGAACACCAACTCCAGCTGGCCCCCACTCCCCCATAGCCTCTGCTCTGTGCACTTGAGAGTACCCACCCACCTGCCTTGAGCCTGCCAAGTGCAGGAACAGGGTGGACTCTCAGGCCATGGCTGAATAAATATTCACAGCTTGTCCTTGGCTGTGTGGGTGTTACCATCCCCCTTGCCCATATCTGCCCCCAGGCTGGGTGCCCTCCCTTCCCCCTTTCTGTTTTCCTGCATGTGTGTGAGCACTATGAGGGCAGGAACTTGAGGGATGGTGGGAAGGACAGTGGGAGCTTTTTATTACTTCCCTTGAGTACATCAGGGGTCTCAGGTGCCCCTCAGCCACTGTCCTGGAGCCAAGTGACAGCAACCACCAGAGTAAACATTGCCCAAGATGAATTTTTTTCTGATCTCAATCCTTTTTGTGGGCCTTAGATAAGTTCACAGGCCCAGTTACCAAAATGGGTACAATGTGCCTGATAGATCAAATAGCTCTTGTAATGCAGGGCCACACTGCTCCCCATGCTGAGAAATCCCAATTTATGAATGGTCACAGGTTGCCACTATTCACAGCAGCCAAGTGGTGGGTGAAGGAGGAATACAAATGACATGCACACAAAGTAGTGTTATCCACCTCACACAGGAGGGAGGCCCTGACACTGGCCAGGTACAAACACTGCAGGAGTCCCCTCATGTGAGGCTCCAGAGCTGTCCAGCTCCACAGTGGAAGGTGGAGAGAGGGTGTGGGGTGGGAGGGAACAGGAGGAATTGTGTGGTAGGGAGACTCCTTTGGGAAGATGAGAGGGTGCGGGAGATAGAGGCGTGGGGGTCGCATAGCAACGTCAAATCACTTGACATGCTGAACTGCGCTCTTAAAAATGATAAAAGTGAACAATTTTATGTTAAGTATATTTTTACCACAATAAAAACGAAGGTTACGGGTGGATCTCACAAGTGCCCTGGTGTTTCAGAACTTGAACAGCAGTGTTCACAGCCTATCATTATTTTGAAATATTCCTCTATTCACACATTCTCTGCTCCTGGACAGCTGTTTATAAATCTCTCAGATTAGACACTCAGTTTTCTTTCCAAACATCAATGTCAGGTTTGATTTCACAGCATTTCTGTCCAGTAAGTCACCCCCTAATGCCTCATCTTTCCAGACGCTATTGGGTGCCAGGGTCTCACTCTCAGACCTCTGCTGCCACATCTCTGGCACTGTGTACCCTGCCCTGCCTCCTCCAATCTTCACAGACACGTAGGGAGGACTGAGACCTGCCTACAGGTGCACCTCACCCAGAGCCAGGCAAGAACCCACTGGGTCTGTAGTCACCCTGGCTCACGGCCATGTACGCATCCTGGATACTTAAAAAAGCATCCGAGTCACTCAAGAGACTAGATTTCCTTGGCTGCAAAACTACTGGCTGAAGAGAGCTGCTTGAATGCTCAGGCCCACCTTTCTGTCTGTGTCCTGCCTGCTCCTCTGTGCAGCTGTGGCTTCCAGAGAAGGCTCCCAAAGCAGAACAGCCTCTTCTTCCCTACTTCCTGCTCCTGCTGCAGCCCCGGGAGAAAGGCTTTCACTCCCACACAGGGGCACTTGAACGTGTATGTGAGCTGTGGCCAGGCTGCATGTGGCAGGATCCTGACCCATAAGAGGCTAGGAGCCACCCATGGCCTCTGCAGCATTCAGCTGCAGTCAGGCTTGGCTGGCCACCTCTACCCAGGACTGGCCAGAGAAAGCTCAGGTTCTTTCATTACCCACATGGGGCTGCAGCTGTACTTGCCTGGTGTCTGTGTTATTTTGCATATGTTAGGATGGGCATAGTGGCTCACACTTGTTCTTATTTTTCTTAACTTTATTTTATGTACATGTATCAGTCATCTGTGTATGTATTGAGTTAGCATGGTTTCTTTCATTGTTTCCCCCTAGATAATCCATTCAAGGAAGATTACTTAATCCAACTTAATGAACCCGATATTCTTCGCATACTGGCGGCACATATTGAGGCCGTACTTCTAGATCAGACCATGTGGGTTTGAGCAGACGCAACAAGAGCGAGAACCCTGGCTGAATTTTCGCGGGTGGCTCCAGAAGAGCTGCCGGCGCCCCATCTTGCTTTCAGGAGTGCAACGAGGCAAAAGGCATGGCTCACGCTTGTAATCCTAGCACTCTGGGAGGTCGAGGCAGGTGGATTGCCTGAGCTCAGGAGTTCAAGACCAGCCTAAGCAAGAGTTTGCTACTAAAAAATAGAAAAAACTAGCATTGTGGCAGGTGCTTGTAGTCCCAGCTACGGGGGAGGCTGAGGCAAGAGAACTGCTTAAGTTTAAGAGTTTGAGGTTGCTGTAATGATGCCATGGGACTCTACCCAGGGCAACAGCTTGAGATTCTGTCTCAAAAAAAGGACTGTATTTTCTGCATGTGTGTGCTTATTGCCCACTGTTTACTAGTTACCGTGTATACTCGAGTATAAGCCGAGTTTTTTCTGGCACAAAATTTGTGCCGAAAAACCCGAACTTGGCACAAATTTTGAGCCGGAAAAACTCGGCTTATACTCAAGTATATAGGTACTTATCCATGACTGTGTGCTGGGCATCATGGTGGGCCCCAGGGAGGAAAGGTTGTGGCACTAGTTTACAAGACACTCTTGGTCCAGTTTGGAAGGGACCTGGGTGGAACAGGGCTAGTGGTGGCACCAAGTATGGGAACCTGGAGGGCCTGTCCTGGAAGGGAGCTGCTGCCTCTCCAAGGATAAACCTTGGAGCTCCTGGCTCTGAAATAGTGAGGGAAGAGGGGAAGGTGGTTGTCTGGGGCTGAGGAGTAGGGGTGGGAAGTGTGCAAGGTTTCTCTCAGGGGTGAAGAGAAGGTACTGAAATTAACTATGGCCATCAGTATATTCATAATGCTGAATATACTCAAAGTAATTAGGTGCACTTTAAATGGGTAAATTGTATGGGGTGTGAATAAAGCTATCAATATTTTGAAAATAAATCTAAACTTTTACTTATAAGTGGATTGTTTTTAAGGGGTTATAGATAATTTGTTTCTGTTCTGGCCAGAGAATATTTCCATTTAACCAAAGGTTTTAGAACTCAATAGAATGACTGAATTTTTTCCATGTGGAAAGTGACTTTTCAACATAGAAAACAATTATGAGACTTAGTCTTCTGAAGGCCAATTTCTGTAACCTATTTAAATATATTTATGCAAATTACATATATTAATTTATACCATAGCTGTCATTACAAAATTTGTGTGTAAGGACCTCACTCATTTGCTCCTTTTTTGCATCAGGAATTTTCATTTGATTTCTTAATTTTCCTCCATGGAGGCTTTGAGACACCTTATTGAAAATTTATTATAAACATTTGCAGTTTCCTGGAACTAAAGGAACACAGGGTCCTCACTGAATTTGAGATACTATTCGGTTCTATTTTCTCATAACACAGACCCAAACTTCCTTGTCATCTGATGCATATTCCTAACACAGTCAGAATGCAGCTCAAATAACAAATCAGCCTGTGATTGGCTGAGATCCAGCTATTTGTTTCTAAAATACACTCTGAAATTAGGCCTTCAGTTTGTTTAAGTACTGAGGTTGCAGTTCAGCACTAAGGCAGCTTCAGGCCAGATTTAATTTCACAATCCTCTCCTTTGGGTCAGACTGACGCCACTTTGGCACCAGGACTTGTTTGGCCTCGGTCTGGAATTCACATTTTGAGAAGTCAAGTCAGTTAACGATGTTTCATGTCCTCTCCCTGTGTCTGGAAGATTATTTCAACTTGGTGAGATGTGTGGCCGAGACAGCTGGCTGCAGATGAGCATGCAGGACTTTCAAGAGGGTGCAGGGAAAGGAGATCATGGCTGTGGAGTCAGGGTGAGACTCAGAGACTGAGGTGCAGCCTCCACAGGAGCCCCACAAGTCACCTTGATGAGAGTCAAGCAGTACAAGGTTCAGGCAACCTGGATGTTTAGTGTTTTCACCACAAAAACAAACATGTGAGGGAACGCATTTATTAATTAGCTAGACATATACATATTTCAAAATACGTTTGTACAAGATAAATGTATATAATGTTGTGTGTCTTTTTTTTTTTTTTTTTAGACAGAATCACTCTGTTGCTCAGCCTAGAGGGCTGTGGCCTCAGCCTAGCTGGCAGCAACCTCCAACTGCTGGGCCCAAGCAATCTTCCTGCCTCAGGCTCCCAGGTAGCTGGGACTACAGGCACCAGGCAGAACACCAGGCTAGTTTTCCTATTTTCAGTAGAGACGTGGTCTGGCTCTTGCTCAGGCTGGTCTCCAACTCCTGAGCTCAACCAATCCTCACTTCTTCCCTCCTCGCACCCCCCACCAAGTGACAGGGGGTGGGGTTGCGAGTGGGGATTAGAGGACGGGGGACCAGACTCTGTCCTGAGCCCAGGGAGCCGCAGGGAGGACCCAGCCTGCGCTTTGGCTGCAGCCAGTGGCGGGAAGAATCGGCGGGGCTCTGGGTCTCCTCCTTCTTGGGAAAGTTTCCACCCGGGATCTCCTTTCTCCAACTCTGGGCTGCTCACTGGGCAGTTCCCTCCACCGCTCCTTGAGCTGCCGGCCCGCTTGGCACTGCCCTGTGGTGCCCACCCCCTGGGGACACCTGCTGGGCTACTGGGTTGCTGCCTGCGGGAGCTCCGACCAGCCAGGAGGGGCACGGCGTACGCAAGACCACGCCCAGAGGACTCTCTACCCCAACTCTGTTACCTCTTAGCGACCCCAGCCCGTCCTCCGCAGGCCGCTTCTTGGGAGGCAGGGCCGCAGCTGGGCCACCGCGGGCGCACCATGGCCGCTGCCCAGCCCAAGCCCCTCCTGGGGGCGGCCGCGGCCCAGCGCCTGGCCCGGGGCTGCTGGTCCGCCTTCTGGGACTACGAGACGCCAAAGGTGATAGTGGTGAGGAACCGGCGCCTGGGCGTCCTGTACCGCGCGGTGCAGCTGCTCATCCTGCTCTACTTCGTGTGGTGCGCGGGGCCGGGGGTGCAGGGGAAGTATCCAGGGGTGCGGGGCCAGGCACTAAATCCGGGGTCCCAGAGAGGCGGAGGGACAGCGGGAGGGGCGTTGGTCCTGGCTCCTGTCTTCCCGGGTCGCCTCCAGAGCCCGCGCCGCCCCTCCCCAGGTACGTGTTCATCGTGCAAAAGAGCTACCAGGACAGCGAGACCGGCCCAGAGAGCTCAGTCATCACCAAAGTCAAGGGGGTCACCACGTCGGAGGACAAAGTGTGGGATGTGGAGGAATTCGTGAAGCCCCCGGAGGTGGGGCCTGACCTGCCCCACTGCCCCACTGCATTCTGGGGAAAACGGGTAGGAGCTGTGACTAACCAGTCCCTCTCTCTGTGCCCAGGGGGGTAGCGTATTCAGCATCATTACCAGGATCGAGGTCACCCCTTCCCAGGCCTTAGGAACCTGCCCAGAGGTGAGACCAGGTCCAATGGTGGTGGTGGTGGTGGTTGTGGTGGTGGCTGGGCTGTCCCTGTCCCTGCAAGCCCCTTGACTGACATCTCCACCCTAGAGCATGAGGGTCCCCAACGCCACCTGCTACTCAGATGACGACTGCATGGCTGGGGAACTGGACATGTTGGGGAATGGTCAGTGCTCTGGGGAGCCTGGGGAAGTCAGTGTGCCTGTGGGGCAGGGACTGGTCAGTGTGTCCTGGGGGGTGCCCCCATCACCACTTTAGCTTTGTCTCCCTGGCAGGGCTGCGGACTGGGCACTGTGTACCCTACTACCAGGGAGCCTCCAAGACCTGTGAGGTGTCTGGCTGGTGCCCAGTGGAAGATGGCACCTCTGTCAGGTGGGAGCACCCAGCCAAGACCAACAGTGCCGGGGGTGGTGAACGTGGAGCCAGGGAAGGGTGGAGGCCCTGCTGGGTGGGGGCTTCTGGGGAGGGAACTAAATGACTCCTGCTGGTGTCTCCTCAGCCAATTCCTGGGTAAGATGGCCCCAAACTTCACCATCCTCATCAAGAACAGCATCCACTACCCAAAGTTCCGCTTCTCCAAGTAAGAGCCAGCTGTGTACAGCTCTGGTACCCAAGTGGGGCTTGGGGAGTGGCTGGGGTGCCAGGCTCTGCTCTCTGCCCCTTCCCAGGGGCAACATCGCAGACCGGAAGGATGAGTACCTGAAGCACTGCTCATTCCATGAGGTCTCAGACCCCTACTGCCCCATCTTCAGGCTGGGCTTCATTGTGGAACAGGCTGGGGAGAACTTCACGGAGCTGGCATATAAGGTGAGGGCATGTAGGCTACTCTGCCTGCACAGGAGGGTTCTCTGTCACAACCCTTATGTCCCTTTGAAGTCTTGGCCAGAGGAGAGAAACACAATCTGTGAGACTTGTGTGTTTGTACCTGCTAAATTATTGATAACTGACCACACGGCGGCTGTTGGTGTCTTCACTAGCCCTCACTCTTGCGGGCCCTCCCTGATCCCCTCTCTTATCTGCTGTCTGGCAGGGTGGCGTCATAGGTGTCATCATCAACTGGGACTGTGACCTGGACCTGGATGCAGCTGCATGCAACCCCAAGTACTCCTTCCGGAGGCTTGACCCCAAGCATGTACCTGCCTCATCGGGCTATAACTTCAGGTTGGCTTCCTAGAGTGGACAAGGCGGGTCTCCAGAGGCCCTGTAAGCAGGCATCTCATGCTGAGCTCCACAGGTTAGGCAACCTGGAGTTAGCTTCTGGGTCACTCATTTTAGGTTTGCCAAGTATTATAAGATAAACGGCACCACCACCCGCGTGCTCATCAAAGCCTATGGGATCCGCATTGATGTCATTGTGCATGGACAGGTGAGCATAGCTCATAGGGTGGGGGCTCCAGCCTCAACTAAGATGGCTTAGCCCCATCCTACTTTGAGTCACATCCAACCCCCCCACCTTCCTGCCCACCTGGCCCCATCTAGACAAGGCTGTTCTCCCCAGGCCGGGAAGTTCAGCCTGATTCCCACTGTCATCAATCTGGCCACAGCTCTGACCTCCATCGGGGTGGTAAGGTGCCCACTCTGGGTCCTGGCACGGGTGGGGGGGCCTGCCAGGTCCTTATGCATCATCTCTGCTGGCCCCAGGGATCCTTCCTGTGTGACTGGATCTTGCTAACATTCATGAACAAAAACAAGGTCTACAGCCATAAGAAATTTGACAAGGTGTGTACGCCGAGGCGCCCCTCAGGTAGCTGGCCCATGACCCTTGCCCTTGTTTTGGGCCAGAGTCCTCCCCCACCTGGTCACTGCACTGTGAACCGGCCACCCAATTCCCCTCACCCAGGAGGGCCACAGTTGGGACGAGGGGCAGAGCTAGGCCCAGCTGTCCTGGCCCCCCTGCCTTGTTCTGTCTCTGCCCCACCTGAGCAGATGGCAGACACTGTTGGACAGAGTACAGGACAAAGCCTTCCCGCCTTTGAGCCTCTCCAACAGGACTCTACACCCACGGACCCCAAAGGTTTAGCCCAACTTTGAGCCTCCTGTCCTCGTCATGCTGCGCTGCAGATCCTGTCGCACTGGGGCCAGAAATAAGGCCCGGATGGCCCTGGCAGCCCCGCTGGAGACTCTGCATGGTGTACCTGGGCCAAACATCTCCATGAGACACAAGAACCAGAGGTTGCCCTCCTCTCCCCGTTGGGCCTCCAAGGATCTGTAGGGAGAGGCATTTCCCTCCACCCCATTACCTTTCTCTGCACCTGCTCTTGGGGCCTCTGGGAAGCTGCCTCCAATCCCCACCTTGAGCTTTGTAACCTTGAACTCTGTTGGACCCTTCCCTTAAAAGGCATGACATGCTCAGAGTCCAATAAACCTATAACCAGAACCTTCTGGACTACTTCCTTCAGAGAAGCCCCTGAACCCATGAATACAGCACGCAACACCCATCCCTGCCTGGGCTGCAGCTAGGCTCACTCCCCTCTAACCAGCCTGGGTATGGGGCACATGACTGCCTGCTTCAATGTCCAGCCAGGGGCACTCAGGGTACAAGGACACGGCCAAGTGCACCTGGGTCCCTCACTTGCTAATTCCCTGGAGGGTCACTCCAGATCCTGCTTCCCTGCTGCTTCCTGCCAAAACATGGGAAAAGGATGGTGCGTGACTCCCAGGGAGGAAAATGAAGACCAAGGTGCCTGTCCATGTCCCATGGGGTGGGGGAGACAAGGCAGGGCACCAGAAGGAGAGGCACTAACTGCATCAAGGCCTTGGGTAACCTGGTTACCATCCTCAGAAGCCAGCCAGGTGCTGTGGGCTCTGCCTAGCGAGCCTAGAATTTGGCTCTGTGGAGAGGGGAGCCTGCCTGGGCTGTGCTGAACTGCACAAACCACACCTGTGACTATAAGCGGGTCACACCCACCTCACAGATCAGAAAACTAGGCTGTAGAGCAACAATGGCCAAGGGCAGGCAATGGGGCATTCAGTTCCCAAAACTTGAGTCCAGATGATGTTTACAAGTAGTGTGGGGCTGAGCATGAGCTGGCCCCACAGGGCCCCAGACACCCACAGTATGCGACTCAGTGGGGGCCCAGCTCTAGTTCCAGAGAAACTGGCTTTTCCAGTTGGGTCCCTGATTGATGCTCAGGAGCCAGGTCCAGGCTTGGGTTCCCATCTCCAAGTCCTCTGCCCCCTCAAGTGCGCCAGCCTCAGGCTGGCACAGCCAACCCTAGGTCCTACTGTGGGTGGCCTTGCTGTATTGCTCCCCTCCCCTCTGGGTCTTCTCTGGCTTCACTTCCCGGAATGAAACCCAGTTAGCTGGTTCTCTCCTCCCCACCAACTTGCCCTAATTTGATTTGATCTCCACTCCGGAGGCTGCAGGGCTCCGTCCATCTGAGCGGGCATCAGGTTTCCCTGGGCAGGCAGCCTGAGCATGGGGCCAAATACATGCTCAATGGTACTTGTCTCTCAGAGACAGAGCCTTGCACCAATACACACAGTGACAATCTAGAGAATCCTAAAATTAGGTGTCAACTTTAAATAAAATTAAAGTGTAATTTAAATAGATATTTAGCCAATGAAGACAGCTCTAAGGCCAGCTCCAAAGCCCACAGTGATTCAAGCCTCCTGTATCTTCCCATGAGGCTCCAACATGTGGTTCCCCTGAGTTTATGGTTCTCATTTTGTACCGTCTGCTGCCCTTTTTTCTTCATGCTTCTGCCGTGTCCTCTGCAAAGAAGTGGAGGACAAAGCTGTGTAGGGCTCAAGGTGAGATGAATGCAGGGGTTTGCTTTCTGGAATTGATGGGTCCTGAGTAGCATGGCACAGGCCTTCTTCTGCAACCTGCTCTAAGTGAGAAGGGTGCAAAGACAAGGGAGGCATAAGCCCAATTCACATGGGTACAGGGTCTGGGTTCCCTGGAAATGACCACGGCTGCAGGAACCCACCTCATCTTGGAGCCTGGCCTCACAGAGACTTAGGAGCCCCTTGGGAGCCTCAGGGTCAGGAGAGGGAAATGAGACCCTTGGGGAGGACTTTCCCACCCCACCTGGCAGCATGAGAAAGCAAGAAACGCCTGGAAACGTGTTTATTTAGCAAGAACTGACCCTTCAGGACCCTCAATGTGCTTCTCAGCTTGAAATTTGCTGTGGCAGGTGGCTAGGCTAAGGACAGACATTTCTTGCTCTTGTTTGTTTCTGCCATTTCTGAGTCCCCAAAATGATCTTCCCTGTACTATGGTCCCAAATTTAGGGAGTCTGGGTAGTTGGTGACCTGGTCGCTGGGAACACAGTGACATAGCTTCTTGGCTAGTGTCCCACAAGCCCAGGGACAGCTACTGGCCTAGCCGAGGACTCTTCTGCAGCAGCCACTCGAGGGTCTCCAGGAGGTACGACATGCCATAGAACTGGGCGATGTTCTGGAAGATCCCAATCTGCTCCATGAAGACCTGTGGAAGTAAATACACGGTGAGAGCCTATCTCACCCAGAGGTCAGGGAGGCATGGCAGTGCTGAGGCTGATGCCTCTGCTGGGAGGGCACACCTGAGTGTGGATGGTGAGGGTGAAGGCCCCCGCGCAGCTGCAATGCACAGGCATGTTGGTCTCCTTCACACCACGGCACTTTAGGCAGATCTGAAAAGAGAGCAACCCTGTCAGGTGCTGGCTAACCCACCTTGCCAGACCTGCCCACCACTCCATGTGGCCTTGGATTCTGAAAACTTCTGCAAGCCTTGGTTTCCCGCTGTGTGCTTGTTGGGCCTCAGTTATGAATAAAATTCATGACTTCACCCAAACTCTGCTATCATGCCCTCCTTGCATGGGCACTCTGCCCCAATTCCAAGGTGCTGCACCTTTTTTCAGACCCTGTGCTTGTGGCAGTGGACATCGTCCTATGACAGCAGTATGGGATCCTGGCATGCCCCACAAGCCTCTGTTCAGACACCCTTCAGCAAGACCTTCCTGCAGCCCTCTGAGTACTGGTGGTGATGCCTCTTTTCCCCTTTGGTTCTCCACACATTTGTCATGGTGACTGCCTTTCTCCCTGCCCTAGGGTAGATACTCACAGAGCCTGCTCCCAGGCCATGGCAGATTCCCAACAGATGTTGGGGTTGTGGTGGGAATTAGTCCTCAGAGGCAGTTCCCTAGAGGACGCTGGGCAGGACCCAGGATCTCCGCACACCCAGTGTCCCAGGAGTGCAAATGATGTCTGCAGAAAGCCCTTGCCTTCTAGGGAGCAGTTTGGGGGCAAAGGCCCTGTGACTTACCAGGTCCTGCAGGGTGAAGGCCATCAGCTTCTTCTGCAGGGCTTCTACCAGGGCCATCTCGATGGTGGACAAATCATAGGCCGCCTGACAATTGGAGCAGAGCCACTGAGGCAAGATGGCTCCATCCTAGCAAAGTAAGAGGAGAGGTCACGTGGCCATGGCCCCAATCTCAGCACTGTAACAGCCACGGGAGGAAAGGGGCTGGAGGCATGATCTGAGCTAAGGCGATGAACTGCCTGTGGGGGCCTCACCCTGGCCTCTTCCTACACCTGCACCACACCTGGGACCTGGCACAGATTGGCTGAGAGGGTGTCTGCTCAGAGTCCACATAAGAGCCTGAGGGCAGCAGATGAAAACTGCAAGGTGGGGTAGCAGAAGCCCCATCTGGGATGCTCTGGCTCTACCAGTGTGAGGGTCCCTGGGAGCTGAGCCTCACCTGAGAGAAGGAGGAGTCCTTGCACAGGTCCAGGTCTCGGCAGAAATTACAACTGCGGCAGATGACCTCAGGGAGCACATAGGAGCGGCAGGGGTCTCTGAACTGGGCCTCCTCAGAGAACTCGCCGACATCCACCAGGCGCAATAGGTCCCGACTGAGCTTGTTCACCTGGTTTGTGATGTTTGTGTCCAGGGATAGCACCTGCAGAGAACACAGCCCACATCAGGACAGAGTATCCAAGGCCTCCCTGCTGCTGTGTGGACCAGAAATCCTTCAGCCCACTATCTTATGCCACCTAATTTCATCCCTTCCTTAACCCCTTTAGAAGCATCAGGGAAGCCAGGCATGGTGGCTCACGCCATTAATCTCAGCATTTGGGAGGCCAAGGCAGGTGGATTGCCTAAAATCACAGGTTCGAGACCAGCCTGAGCCAGAGCGAGACCTTGTCCCTAAAAATAGCCAGGCGTTATGGTGGGTGCCTATACTCCCAGCTACTTGGGAGGCTGAGGCAAGAGAATTGCTTAAACCCAGGAATTGGAGTTTGCTGTGAGCTATGATGCCATGGCACTCTACCAAGGGTGACAAAGTGAGACTCTTTCTCAAAAAACAAAAAACAAAGCATCAGAGGGAAAAGCTGACTTTTCCATGTTGGTGTTCTTTGTTAGTGAGCAGAAGCTTCCCTAGTGAATGTACCAAACATTTAAGGAAGAAAGAAACAACACTGATTCTGTGGGTGATAGTATCACCCACAAATGGCAGGTGGGAGGACAGGTGAGCCCCCGGAAGCACAGGGGATGTTTTTGGGTGGGACCATTCTGTGTCTTGCTGATGGGACACTTCCATCTACCCAGGAACTCCACAGAGTTCAAATAAGCAAGGAAATAAGCAGGAGTACTTGTTGACAGCCAAGCTCATTCTTAAGGAGAGAGTGAATTTTATTGCACATGATTAAAAAAAAAATGACAAACGAAAAAATATTCTTTCTTTCTTTTTTTTTTTTTGAGACAGTTTCACTTATTAACCCTCGGTAGAGTGCCGTGGTGTCACAGCTCACAGCAACCTCCAAACAAACTAAAAACATTCTTTACCACAATCGGACTCGAGATGGTCACTTGATCTTGAGTGTTACCTCATTTGGGCATGAAACGCAGTTTGCCAGGAAGGTTAAGTAACGAGGTGCTCTGAGGGACGACACCATCTGGCTGTTATCTGGTAACATTACCCACTTGTTAGACTCAGCCTGCACTCCCAGAGTGGTGTTGGCATCTGAACAAGTGCTTGCCTCATCTCGCTGGTCTTTAGAGCTCAGTGCCCAGTCCTCTTCTAGCCCCTAGGCCTCCTGTGACCCTTAGTCTTGGCCTGTGTCACCAGGGGTTTGGTGTGACTTTCTCCAATAGGCAAACGTAAGCTCATGCACCCCAGGGCCTTGATAGCTATGCTGTCTTGTGCACTGGTCCCTGCCTGCAACCCCTGAACGGTCTCACCCGTTCCTTTGCTCACTGCCTGTCCCACTAGTTCCTCAAGAGCAGTGCCTGTCCTGTCCTGTTCACACCTGAATGCCTCAACAGCAGCTGCATGTGACAAGGACATGGTAAATGTCAGTAGAATAGATACATGACTCACACCTGTCCTTCATCTTGCACACACACATGAATTTTCATCTTGCACCCATGTGCCAAACTCACCTTGCACACATATTTGATGAACTCCAAAACAGGGTTATTGAGCAGCAGGTGAGACCCAGGGAGGTGGGGAAACATCTCAGAGAGCTCAGTTGAGTTCCGAGAGCCTGTGACTTTCTTCTGAATCTTCTGTGTGATGGTGAAGAAGCTTTGAGTGAGTTCATTTGCTACGTAATCTTGAGAGAAGGTGATCATTCCTAGAAGACATAAGGATGCTGAGAGAAGAACTAAGGCCTGCCTGGTGCAGTGAAGCTCCCACCTGCCTGCCTGGACCTAGCAGTGGGGCACTGGCTCACAGCATAGGCCTCTTACCACAAGGGACTGCTCACCCGGAAGGGCTCCGGCTGTCCCCTCAGTCTCTTGGGAGAGTTGGCTGGCACCCCTCCTTTTCATGGGGGTGCTCCCTGGGGCACTGCGCCTCAGTCCATCCTTCATGCTGTGGTACACGGCCACGATGTATGCTGCAAGGAGAGGCAAGCAGGGGCCCTGAGAGGCAGGGATACTGGGAGATGACCCAGAGCCTGAGGACCCTGCAGCTGCTCAGATATCTGACAGACTTGGCTGAAATGTCATTAGTAGTGATTTTACTTCCTGCCTTTAGAGGAGCTAAAAGTCAACTAGAGGGGTGGAAATAAGCAGGGATACTTGCTGATATCCAAGCTCATTCTTTTTTTTAAATTTTATTTTATTTTATTGAGACAAGAGTCTCAAGCTGTTGCCCTGGGTAGAGTGCAATGGCATCATAGCTCACAACAACCTCAAACTCCTGGGCTCAAGCGAGTCTCCTGTCTCCGCCTTCCAAGTAGCTGGGACTACAGACGCCCACCACAACGCCCGGCTATTTTTTGGTTGCAGCCATCATTGTTGTTTGGAACCCGCCAGCTCAGGTGTATGTGGATGACGCCTTAGCCGCTTGAGCCACAGGCGTGGAGCCCAAGCTCATTCTTAAGGAGAAAACCATATAAATAAGACAACACACATTTAACTTGCTCAAATAATAAAATCATATTATTTTATGATATAAAATAATCATAAATGGAACCACCCATCACTGTGTGGGCCTCTTTGCTGACAGTTTAATTCATAGCATGCATTATTAACTGCTCTAAATTACAAAAGGTGTTTAATTTCTATGATTCATTTGTATTATTGACCCAGGAAACTCGATTTGTAAACACTAAATCCTCAGACTTGAACCAGGGCACAGGATTTCTCTACATCAGAAAGTTTGGCCTCAGAGACCAGTCAGTGGGCTGCTGACTCAGAAGTGTGAGGTTTATCTTTAATTACTGCATATGCACGTGCATGCGCATGTGCACTAAGGTGATTGTGACACCGAACTATCCCCAGGGTCCTATCCACTGTTGTCTTGGGGTGACACACCTGCAGGGGGACAGGGCAGGGGGACAGGGCAGCAGTAGCCAAGGGAGGGCCAAGTCTTTTTTTTTTTTTTTTTTTTTTGCAGTTTTTGGCCGGGGCTGGGTTTGAACCCTCCACCTCTGTCATATGGGGCTGGCGCCCTACTCCTTTGAGCCACAGGCGCCACCCCAACGCCCAGCTATTATTTGGTTGTAGCTGTCTTTGTTGTTTGGCGCTCCGGGCTGGATTCGAACTCACCAGCTCAGGTGTATGTGGCTGGCGCCTTAGCCGCTTGAGCCACAGGCGCCGAGCCAGGGAGGGCCAAGTCTTGAGAGCTACTAAGTGTGGGCACACCATGCAGTCTTGATTGACTTCTCGACTACGTCCCCTCTCAAGACACCATCGCACCAGAGCCATGTCTGTTTCCCGAGGTAAATCCTGGAGGGACTATTGGTGGAAGCTCCTACCCTGTCCCAGGCTCACCTGAAACAATCATGAGGAAGTAGCTTTGGCAGGAGGCTGCCTGTGGCAGAAACTGCAGGATGTTCCAGTTGTTTTCCAGCAGCTCCTCCACGTCAGGCTCGGGCTGCTCCATGTCAGGTTCTCCTATGTCTTCTTCCTCCTCTTCACTCTCCTCGCCCGCTGTTCCCTCTGCTTTCTGGGTATCTTGCTACAACACAAAGACCATCCCCCCATTCTCATGTCATACTCGCAGACCTGGCCCTGTGACCCCCACCTTATTCTTGCAGTCAGTATAGCCCTAAGCCCAACTGCACCCAGGGTAGGTCCCAGAACACAGTGTCCTACTTGGATGACTATCATTTTCCTTTAGCTTCTTTGGAAGATTTACTTTAGAACTGCTCAACTCCCACCTCCCTGGAGGAAAAATCAACCAGAGACTCTCAGTTCAAGAACCTTTCCTTGGGACAGCTCCGGCACTGTACACCACAAACCCCTATGTGGCCTGCCCCAACCCAGCACTGGCTCCCTCCTCAGAGTCATCCACATCACCTACACTTCTTCCCTCTCTCCAACCAGGATTGCTCCTGCCCAGATGTCCAGGGTGGCCTTGGCCTCGAGTCTCTTGTAGGTTTCTGCCTGCTGTAGACCTCTCCCACTAGGGCTTCCTCCTGGTCCCCTCTGGGGACCATGCAGACACAGCAGCGCCCTGACACTCCCCATCCGCTGACTACCTGCGATGCTACCTCTGACCTTGCAAAGGCCACACCTCCCAGCCAGACATGACTTCCTTCCCCACACACCATGGCCACTTCTGCTCACACCCAGCCACCTGCCCACAGCTCTCCCTGCCCCCACCTCCACTAGTGTGAAGGCCCCAGAGAGTCATGTCCCTGCCTGGGCCCCTCCCACGCTCTGCCCACATTAGTGACCACAAACACCACCCTGCCTGGACTAGCCTCTCTACTGCCCAGGGCCCCTTGCAGGAAACCTCTCATACTTTTGCTCTCAGGTCAGCACTTCCTTCCCCATGGCTGGTACTGCCCTCACATGGCTAGCACTGCCTTTTGTATTTGCCTACCATCTTCATCCTCGTAAGCTAACTGAAGCAAGATAAAGGCTATAGCATTTGCTGCCACACAGCCTGACCTAGGCCAGGGATAACCGTGGAATGTTGCTCTTACCTGCCCACAGTGAACACTAAGTGAAACCTTTCCTTTTATTCCACCGTAGTTAGAAGGATCCATCCAGAGAAGAAATTCCCAGCATCGAGAGAAAGAAATAGTCAAGGAGTGGAAGATTTCTTTAGAATGGATGCTGTAGGAAAAGCAGGGAGGAAGCTGCTTAAATGGAACCAACAGTGTCCCTTGCTCTCCCCTTTCCTCCTTTCTTTCATACCACTTACTTAAGAATGAACTTAAAAGTTCAGATCACATCATTCCCTAGACTTCCCAGGGCAAGTCCAAGTGCAAATGCAACATTGAATGCATGGTTGTGCTCAGGCAGGCTGTGAGGTTAACTGCCTTGGCTTCATGGCCTTGGATCATCCACAGATGCAGGAAACTGGCAATACTACTCCCACCACTAAGCTCTACTAGGTTGTCCTCATCCTCATCCCTCTTCAGTTACATGGTCTCCCCACAATTTAGCCAATCCCCCACATATGTAGGCCACGGATGAATAAAGGAAGAAAAAAAATAAAGGAAGGAAAGAAATCCTAAGTAATAAATATTAGTAACTTTTAAAATGCAGCTGAACAATCTAAATCATGACTCCTCCAAGAGGAGGGTCTATGTTCCCCTAATTGCTCAGGCTCATAGTAGGAGGCAGCATCCTGGTTCTTGCCATGGCCCAGACCATCACTCCTAGAACTACCCACAACCCATGGGAGAGGCCTATCCTCCCCTTGGTACTCAGCCTCCTGTCAGGCAAACAGCAAGTCTGCAGAAGGACAGCAGTGGTCTTTTGTTCAGAGTACTCCAGCACATGTTTTGATTAAGAATAGAAGTCTCCTAAGCTTCATCTGCTACTATTCATTAATGAGACTCATCCTCGATTCTTGTGAGGTCTTTCTGTGGCACCCTGATTCTGCTACTATAATCATGCACAGACCAGATCTATGTGAATGCTCTGTGCCTCCGTTAGCAACTCTTCTGTGCTTAGAAAAAGTACATCACTTTTGCCCACTGTGAGCATATCCTGAGAGTGGAAGCTTGTCATTATCAACTGAACAAAAGAGGAGAAGCAGTATTGGAAGTTTTTTGTTGTTATCTTCGATTTACATTTAGAGATTATAGAGTGTATGATGAGTAGCAGCCAGGCCAAGGAACCCTAGGAATGTGCTTGAAACACAAGGCAGGCAGTTGCTGCCTAAAAGTAAAAACTACAATATCTGGCTCTGCACAGACAGACCACTTTGGAATCACACCACTCTCATTTTTTTTTTGAGACAGAGCCTCAAGCTGTCACCCTGGGTAGAGTTTTGTGGTGTCACAGCTCACAGCAACCTCCAACTCCTGGGCTCAAGTGATTCTCCTGCCTCAGCCTCCCAAGTAGTTGGGACTACAGGCCACAACGCCTGGCTATTTTTTGGTTGCAGTTGTCATTGTTGTTTGGCAGGCCTGGCTGGATTCGAACCTGCCAGCTCAGGTGTATGTGGCTGGTGCCTTAGCTACTTGAGCTATAGGCGCCGAGGCACATATCACTCTCGTTTGTCAACATTGATGTCTATGAAAGATTTATATATCAACACTTTATGGACCTTTCTTACCAAAGGCAGGCACTCCCAGAATTTCCTAAACTCAAGCCATGTGTCTGCACACTCAGTGACTACCCTTGCTATGCTGTTGTTGCTTTATCCCTCAGGAGTGCTATGCTCCTGAGCACATCTCAGTTTAGGGGAGGGTTTCAGGGTCTCCTTAGTATCTCTCCTAAAGCCACAGCAGGCTACCCCACTAATACCACCCAAGTCTACCTGCTGGTGATGTACTCCACATAGGCAATGGCATCTTCAATTCGGCGCTTCTTTGTACAGAGGATGATGCGGTTAAAGTTGGCAAAGATGACCGATGACCCCAGGCGCTTGAACTCAGCGATGAGCCTGTGGAGCAAGTTCAAAATGAATGATGGAGACGCCAAGGTGAATAATAAAACTAGAGAGCATCAAGAGAAACACAAGGAAAAATAAGTGGAAAAGCCTCATATATATGTAGACCCAGAAGCAAAAAAAAAAAGAGCAAAGATGTCTGCATGACAAAATCCAAAGGCAAGAGATAACTAAAGACAGAAAAAATCTGCAAATTCTTATCACAGAAAAATGGCTATTTTTTCTATAGAGAGCATTCATACCAAAATTTATAAGAGAAAAACCAATACAACTACAGAGCAATGGACCCCATCTAGTGCAGGGTGGACTATGAAGCAGAGAGTGCTTGAAGTGAAAGGTCAGCTGCAGTCCTTGTAAGAATTGCAAATCAAGACTACACTGAGACAGTGTCTGTACTCCACCTGGCTGGAAACAGTGCCAACCAGGCTGTTGAGGCAGGGCTGGGGGACTGGCACTCTCAACCATGAGCCTCAGCAGGGACACTTTGGCAATGCCTACCAAACCAGCACCTTCCCACGTGATTTGAATTTCCACAGCCTGCAGCCTCCCAGAAACCACTTTTACCTGCATGTGTGCTAAACCTCACACACAAAGTCATCCACTGATATGTTATGTATAGTAGCACAAGGCTAGAAGCAGCCTAAATGTCCCTGAATGTGGACTTCATGATATACAATTAACTAAAGCAAGGAGCACGACAATAAATACGGTGTACCATGATTTGTATAAAAAAAGGGCAAAAGATGACATAACACCCAACCTTCTCAGGGATGGCATCCATACAAACATAAGGCAGCAGTCAAGGTTCTCTTGGGACCCTTTTGATTATCATGTGCTATGACCACGGAGGTACTGGCCAACCATTCCCTGGTTTTGGAGCTAAAGGGTCAGCACAGCTGAGAGCAACCTATAGCCCAGGGTGACAGCATACTCACTGTAGAAATAGCTTCTTCATCATGTTGTGCAGAGTCCGGTGCAGGGCAGGGTCGTAAAGCAGAGAGGATGGCGAGCGGAGCCAGCGGTAAAAGTGCATGACCTGGTTGTCCGCATAGATGTTGTGGTACTGAGTGATCTCCTTCACCCAGCCCACCACCATGCTCTTTAGGATTCTGGAAGAGAAGAGTAGGAGGAAATCCCTACTGCTCACATGTTGTTGCCATACTGAACTCTCCAACTTCCATGGGCACAGGTTTTCCCTGCTATTGCAGTTATCTCCCTCCTAACTACTCCCACATTAAATCATTGCCCAAACATGATCCCTTTACCTGGCACCTCATTAGTTTCTTTCCATTTCACTCCTCGGACTAGTTCAGGCCTCACCACCTCCCTTAGCACAACCCAAGCTCTCACTATATGCTTCAAGCCAGGACAGACTGGCAAGATGGGTCCTGGCCCTCTACGAGCAGCGTAAGAGCAAGGTAGCCAGTGTGTGACAGGCACGGCACCTGTGATGGCAGTAGCACAACAAAGGCTACTGTCTACCTAGACTTTAAAAAGAGAACCAAGTGACCTATGCCCTATCCCCTTATACACACTGCTAGTCAATGGTTGGGCGGCTCCTTCTCTGCCTGACTCTTTATTCCTGCCTTGCATAATGTGGGGACAGAGGACTGCCTTCCTTGCCCAGGATCTGTACATAACAAGCATTTGCATGTGTCTCCTACTGTGGCAGTATATTACATATGAAGGAGCTGCCCCAGCTGGTTTTCCAGGGGACACTGGGGCTCTCAGTCCCACAGTGATGGTCAGGCAGGCACCAACTGGATATAGGTCAGACAAGAGCCACAAAGCATTTGCCAGAATGAACAAGTTTCCCACGTGAGGAACTTCCTGGCTACGGTGGGACAACCAGGGGTTAGACCATCCTTTAGGTAAGTACCACATCCAGCCTTTGTTTCCAGTGGAAGGGTACCATACACGCCAGAACTGGAATCCCAACTTATTTGTGGACACTTGAAATAGCACCTCACCTGTTAAAGTGCTAGAAATGTCTTCATTTGCATCAACAACAGACTGTTACAAAGAACCTACAGAGGCTAAAGCCACACCCCTAAAATTCATTTTCGTCACAACTTCCCTGGGTTAAATCACCTTGGATGACTCAATACAGTGAAGCCACTTTTCTAAATGTGAGTGGCTTCTAATTGTCATTTTTGGCCTGATTCTGTCCACTGAACTGCCTATTTTTATTCCAAGACCCCAGTCCTGCCGCCCCCTCCCCAGCCTCCCCACCAACAAACTCTCTCCCCTCCTTTTGTGGGATGGCCCTAGGGCAGTGGCTAAGGAACATGCTCTGCAATCAGACTTGTTTCTGAGAGCTGATCCTTCTACTCAATTACAATACAACCATGATGGCAGCCCCTCTAACTTCAGTGCTCTCATCTGTAAAATGGGGGACAATGTACTACCCAGCAGGGCTGCGGTGAGTGCGAGCCACCATTATCAAGTACCATGTGTAGCTGGTCCGTACCCTGCAGTAAACCTCTCCTGTCATTCATAGAGCTCATTCTGTCTGGTTAGCTATTTGAACTGATGCCTCTTTGCTCACCACAGAAAGCAACCCTGGGTTAGAAGGGCTCTTTGTGTGAAATGCCTCAGGGAGGTAAGAATTGGTACCTGGAAGTGTCCCTGGTGACCACAGGACATATGCATAGGTTTAAAGGCAATAGACTAAAGAAGGGAAACTGTGCCACTTGGCAGTTTCTGACTCTGCAGACCTGGCTAAGGACAACCCGAGGGACACTGTCTTAGACCTCAGCTTTCTAAATTAAGGGCAGAAGATAAAACCCCTCGTGACATTCCTTTTAGGTGGAGGCAGTACCTGAAGGTGTTAGAGCAGAGGGCTGTCTCGTCGTAGCTTGCAGGGGTGCTGGTGGCCTGACCGCCCGTGATCATGTCCTCCAGGGAGGCTTGCTGGATCACATCAAAACTGATGCCCATGCTGTCGGCACCCTCCATGTCGTTGACGTGGTGAGACTGGAGGATGGTGTTGACAGCCAGGTTCTGAAGGTCCAGTTCAACACATACTGCATAGGGACATGTCAGGCTCAGCTTGAACCCCCCACCAGCCCCACCTCTTGGACTCTCACTTCTGCCCAACAGGGCTAGGGCATGGCATGTGTCCTCTGATCAGCACTGGATTGCTAGCTGGCACCTGTCCTCCAACCCGCCAGACCACTCAGCACAGGAGCCCCTACCCAGCCTGACCCTGGGATGCCCTCCTGAGTAGTCAGGCTCTGAATACCCCAATTGGGCACTTGCACCCTGACAGAATGTTATCAGTGGCAGATGCACCAGCCCAGCTCACACAGGTGCGTCCTGTTGCCCACTCACCTGTGGAGTAACAGCCAGAGGTGTTGATCTCCACAGTGGCCTGTTCGTCGAACTCCATGACCAGGCGGCTGTCGTCTGCCTCCTTTCCTCCTAGGTCGGGGCGGGCAGTTGGGGACAGCCACAGCAGATGGTTGTGGCGCTGGAGATGACGGGCGAAGAAGAGGTCGGACCCGAAGGTGGAGATGTCCTCTGGCAGATTCCCAATAGGGATGTGGAAGTACCTGCACAACAGGGCACAGGGTTACAGGTCAGCCCAGGGGGCAAGGCTGGGATTACCTATGCCCAGGTACTCAGGATGGCTCTTTGCTGGCCCACCTGCTCATCTCGAAGGCCTGCGACAGGCAGGTGTCCAGGTTGAGGTAATGTCGGATCATACGCCGGGCACCTTGGCGCTGCCAGTCCAGGACTCCATAGCTGATCTTGTCGGCCACATGGATGGACACCAGTGGGAATTCCTCCAGGACAGGGATCTCACTGGTCAGCCTCCTGAGCTCCCAGCTGGACTGAACAGCAATGAGTGTGGGCCCCCGGCGCTCCTCCTAGGTCAGGGCAGGAGAGAAGGCGACCATATGGGCCCAAGCCTCAGAGAGGGGTCTCTCACACAGGACCACAACCCCTGTACCTTGTAGGCCAGTAGGACGCGCTGGATGGCTCTGCAGATGGTCTTCAGGTCGGTTTCAGCCCTAACTTCAAATGTGTGTTTGGAAGGCGGCAGGAGCTCGGGGCCCACCTTCTCCAGTAGGAGGCTGTGCTCTGCCGTGTATAGGGTGCTGAGGCTAGGCATCTGGTTGCTGCGCACCTAGGCAAGAGTGGCTGCATCAACCTCTGCTTGCTTGAGATGACATGGGGCACCTGGGGCAGACCTTGCTTCCACATCATATTCCCAGTTCAATAGCGACAGGCACTGGTAGGCAAAGGCCCTGAGGAGGCAGCCAGGAGGAAGCATCCTCCTTCCCTAGATCCTTCCCTGACCAACGTGCTCCAGGGAAGGCCCAAAGACTCACGGTGTCTAACACAAACACAGAGGCTCTGCGCTGCGAGGGGAAGAAGAGCCCAAAGAGTGCTTTGTGGCCCTGAGAGTGGTGATAGAGGTAGACATGGCGGATGCTGCCTAGAGAAGGAAAGAAGTTCATCTGAGATGTGTGGAGGCAGGGTGTGTGTTGGGGCAGCTGGCTCAGGCCATACCTGGTTCCAAGTAGCTGTACTGGGCCAGAGAACGCATCTCCAGGTGTTCAAGAGCAAAGGTGTCTGCTTCCCAGCCTGAAAGGTGTCTTGCCAGCTGTTTACTGACAACACAGACACAGCCCAGCTGCATGAGGGCCCGGAACAACAATGGAACCTGGAAGGCGTGAAGTGAAGCTGACTGGGGAGGGCTCAGTGTTGCATGCAGCACACTCTCTGCAGCTGCACTGCTGAGATTCCCTCACTCATCACCACTGCTGCTACCCTGCCCATGCCCTATACAGGTGCTATTTCAAGAGTCCCCAGCTAAGTTGGGATTCCAGTTCTAGAGGCAGCTACCTGGGTCTCATATACACCCTCAATGTCTGGTGCTGATAGCTCAGTGTTGATTTCGTTGACATGTTCCTGATACATGTCTTCTGGCACTGAATACTCATAGAGATTGTAGACCGTGTTGGAGCGAGGAAGGACTCGATTTACCTGGTAACGATGAGGCAAAGATCTGGTCAAATGGCCTAAGTGGTAAGGCCTCTTACACATGTGCATGCACACAGGTACACACTGCTCAGAGTCCCAGCACTTCCAGTGCCCACAATGATCAGGTAAACCCACTGCAGCCCACGTCTCCCAAAGATTACAACTAAACACTCTGGACATCATTTTAAAAAGTGGCCTGGAGCTCTAGGATGTGGACAAGGGCCCTCAGACTGACTCGGGACCTCAATACTGGTCCTGACTATTCAAGATTGTTGAGGTGGGAGGATGGTCAGAGCCCCAGGAGTTTGAGATTAGCCTGGCCAACATAGCAAGACCTCATGCTATAAAAAACAAACAAAAAAATTGCTGGAGTGGTGGCAGGTGCCTAGAGTCCAGCGTTTTGGGAGACTGAGGCAGGAGGATGGCCTAAGTCCAGGAATTTGAGGCTACACTTAGCTGTGATTGCTCTCTAGCTCACTGCACTCTAGCCTCAGCAACAGAGAGACCTATCTCAATCAAAAAATAAAATTGTAAAATTATATTTTACAGAATCAGAATGGAAAAAATCAAACTCTCCCTAAAACTAAAAACAAACAGAAATAGCTAAATAATCTAGTTGTCTATTAGTACGGTATCATAACTATTTGAAGGAAATAATTATTCCACAATACTTCTGACAAGAGAATTCTTACTATTCTTAGGATACACATATTCAAAGGCTAAAGAAATCAAAAATAAAATCTAGTAGATTTATTTTTTTTTAGTAATATTTGCATCACAACTTCAAAACTATTTTACGTACAGTATAGTAGAAGGCAGATGTGTAAATGTGTTAATGTTATTAGCAATTAAGACTTTTCAGACTGGGCACAGTGGCTCAGTCCTGTAATCCCCGCACTCTGGGAGGCTGAGATAGGTGGATTGCTTAATTTCAGGAGTTTAAGATCAGCCCAAGAAAGAATGAGACCATGTCTCTACTAAAAATAGAAAAATTAGCTGGGTGTAGTGGCAGGTGCCTACAGTCCCAGCTACTTGAGAGGCTGAGGCAGGAGGATCACTTGAACCCAAAAGTTTGAGACTGCTGTGAGTTATGATGATGGAATTCAACCCAGGGAGACAGGGTAAGACTCTGTCTCAAAAAAAAAAAAAAAAGTTTCAGTGATCTGAATTGAGACATAAGACATAAAAATCAAAGAAATTAAGAAAAAATTACATCATGGTAAATCTGAATCAGAATGATTGGTTTAAATGCATAGTACTTTTATATACATTCCTAGCTATCTACTGAAGGGTTTAGAAGGACACCAGAGGTCATAGCCACCCCTGACTCCCTTGGTTTTTTAACACAGATGTGGGTCCCTTGGAGGAGCTGCCCATCTCATACTTGGGAAGTTTAGGGTGAGTCAGAAAGCGAGCAAATGTTCAAAGACTAACAGGCCATGTCAAAAGGTCTTGGGAGCCATCTTGAAGGGATCCTGTCAGCCCAATGTTGGATAATTTGAGACTCAACAAGGTAAAGACCACCGACTATAATAACTGATCTGTTTATATGAAGCTCTAAAAAAATCAAATGTTCCTGAAGTCATAGAAATATAGAACTGAGATCCAAAGTTCATGAGAGAGAAGGATACCCTCTGCAAGATGGAAACCTGTGTCTGGGTAACAGGTGCACTTATGTGTCAAACCAATCCAACTACATAAAGACTGCATCTTACTATGTGTAAATCATAGTCCATCTTCACTTCATGTCATCAATAGGTTCTTGGAATAATGTGTTTTTTTTTTTTTTGAGAGTTTACTCTGTTGCCCCAGCTAGAGGCAGTGGCGTCAGCCTAGATCATTGTAGCTTCCAATATATGGGCTCAGGTGATCCTCCTCCCTCAGCCTCCTGAGTAGCCGGGATTATAATACGTACCATAGTGCCCAGCTAATTTTAAAATGTTTTGTAGAGACTATTATTCAGGCTGGTGTTTAAACTCCTGGCTTCAACAAGTGATCCTCCCACCTTGGCCTCCCAGAGTGGTAGGATTATATGGTGAGCCAGGGTGCCCGGGCCCATCTTCCTTTGTTAGGAAGAAACTATAGTTCACTT
This sequence comes from Loris lydekkerianus, assembly GCA_963574355.1. Lineage (NCBI taxonomy): Eukaryota > Metazoa > Chordata > Mammalia > Primates > Lorisidae > Loris > Loris lydekkerianus. The sequence continues at coordinate 32,901 of CAUYPK010075410.1, forward strand.
CTCAACTGAAACATACAAAGTGTTAACTAGGGAGCTCACAGTGAGACTCTCCACAAGAGCCTGTAAGACTTGTGGTAGCATGATGACCCCCCTTCCCCCACATTCTGCTAAGTGGAAGAAGCCCAGCACCAAAAATCACTGATTGCATGGATCCATTTATACAAAATCCCAGAGCAGGCAAGTCTAGAGGCAGAAAGTGATCAGTAGTTACCTAGGGCTGGGGGAGGACAGCAAAGACTAAGATAAGGTTTCTCTTTGGGGTGATGAAGATGTCTTTAAACTCTGCCAGTAGTTGCACTACTCTGGGAATACTCTAAAAACCACTGAAATATATACTTTAAATGGGTGAGCTGTTTGGTATGTGAATTTATATCCCAATAGAGCTATTAACAAGGAGAATACCCACCGAGACAGAGTTTGAGACCCTAACCAATGCTGCCATCCCTTCTACCCCAGAGACCTGGACATCATAGCCAGGTAAGGATGGGCAGCAGCTCTGCCTCAGGTTTTATACTCAGTGACCAGACAGCATTACAACGAATTCTTATAGCATCCCACTAGGGTACTGAGAAGATGGAGGCCTGGGATACAGCTTACAAGATCTTTGTGAATGTCTGATTCTTTATATGAAAACCACCTAGGGGGCAATAGCACCAGCTGCCTTCCTACTTTGCGATATGAAGGGCCTTCCTCCGCTTTGGCCACTCGCTGATTCACGTAGAACACTCGAGGGATGCTCAGTTTGATGCAGTGCAAGTCATTGCCAATGACAGCCCATAGCCGGAAGAGGCCAGCCTGGCTGGTCTCACTGATCTGAAAGGAATGCAGATACTCAACGTGTCACAAGATATGCCGTAACCCGTAGACAGGGGCACCTCCCAGGTAGCCTCCACCAAGCCCCAAGCACAGGGCTCAGAATCCCCATGACAGGCAGGAAGTCACAGGCCTGCCCTCACACTCCACCTTGGGATCAGGGCCTATCCGTTGGATTGAGGGCCACACCTGCACAATCTGCCAGGGAAGGTCCAGAATGCTGCGGGCAGTCCTACGTAGGAAGCTCCCCAGCCCTGCAGCAGGCCCATCTCGGAGGGCCCCAGGCCTTGGCATACCCCCTGCCAGCTCCAGATGCTGCCTCTTCCTTTGGGTATGGCGCTGCTGGGCCTGCAGCTGCCATTTCTTCTTATGGAACCCGAGCCAGACCAGCCACTCAGCCTAGGGCAGGCAGCAGACACAGTAAGGGTATGGTGTGAGGAACGGTCCTCTTCCACAACCCACTTTCTAGCTGTGTTGGGGCAGTATTCTCACAGCCACACTTGCTGGGGGTCAAGGGCTTGAACCTTCCTCTGCTGCTTACCTGGGTGGTCCCCAGGGCAGGAGGCTGCCCCAAGATCTCCTGCCAGGGCACAGTCAGTGCCAGATCCTGAGAGTCCTCTTGGCTCTCCCAAAGGACTCGCTTTCTCTTCGTAGCAGTGGGCACTGGTGGGTGGGGTGGCTGCATGAGGCCAAAGTCCTCCATGTCAGCAACCTTGGGCCTGGCACTGCCTTCTGGGGCCTGGGCCATCATAACCTGGAAAGACCCAATGACACTGAAAATTCAGGATCTTATCCTCATAGATCCCAGCATCTAGAAATCTAACGAGTACATCATTTGAAATGGGATGTTCATTTATACAATTTATTTTTAACTTTTAATAGTGAAAAGTCAAAAAGAAAACTATAGAAAATATCACTCAAGTACCACCAATAAGTAAACATTTGCATTTTGTTGTTTGTTCCAGAATGTTCCCTGCTTCCTAGCACTTTGGGATGCCGAGGTGGGTGGATTGCCTTGCAGGTTTGAGACCAGCCTGAGCAAGAGCAAGACCCTGCCTTTAAAAATAGCCAAGTACTGTGGCGGGTGCCTATAGTCCAGCTACTTGGGAGGCTGAGGCAAGAGAATCACTTGAGCCCCGAGTTTGAGGTTGCTGTGAGCTAAGACACCATTGTATTCAACTGATGGCAAAAGTGAGACTCTGCTTCAAAAAAAAAAAAAAAATTGCAAGTAACAGCTATACAGACACATGCCACAGTTCTATGTTTTAACTTAATCTAAATGGTAATAACTTGTTTCATTCACCCATGTATTTTGAGACTGACTCCTATGGATACATGTAAAATGGTCCCTCCATCTTAATTTCTAGAACATCTCGTCTCATTAGCTTACCCATGAATTGCTTTCCAAATGAAGAGCAATTAGTTCCTATGTTTTCAAAATTACAAACGGTGATTCAATGACCATCCCTATTTATGTCCCCTGGGTCACAGAAATGATCATTGTCACCTCTAATACTGGTCAGTGCCTATTTCCCCATGTTTTCATACTTGATGTTATCACTCGTTTCCATTGTGATATGCTATCAAATATCATGTTGTATTTCTTTCTTTCTTGTTTTTTTTTTTTTGAGACAGAGCCTCAAGCTGTCGCCCTGGGTAGAGTGCCGTGGCATTACAGCTCACAGCAACCTCCAACTCCTAAGATCAGGTGATTCTCCTGCCTCCGCCTCCCAAGTAACTGGGACTACAGTTGCCTGCCACAATGCCCAGCTATTTTTTGGTTGCAGCCGCCATTGTTGTTTGGTGGGCCCGGGCTGGATTCGAACCTGCCAGCTTAGGTGTATATGGCTAGTACCTTGGCCGCTTGAGCCACAGGCGCCAAGCCTCTTTTTTTTTTTTTTTTTTTGACAGAGTCTCACTTTGCTACCCTGCTGTAGTGTCATAGCTCACAGCAACCTCAAATTCTTGGGCTTAAGCGATTCTCTTGCCTCAGCCTCCTAAGTAGCTGGGACTACAGGCACCAACACAACACCCGGCTATTTTTAGAGATGAGGTCTCATTCTGGCTCAGGCTGGTCTTGAACTTGTGAGCTCAGGCAATCCACCCACCTGGGCCTCCCACAGTGCTAGGATTATAGGTGTGAGTCACTGTGCCCGGCCTCATGTTGTACTTCCTAATTAATAGTGAGGTTGAATATTTTCTTGAAGCTGTTGAATATTTTCTTGCAGCCCTTCAAAATGGCCCTATAACCCCCACCTCCTAATGTTTAGGCCCTGGGTGACTCCCTCCATGAGAGTGGGTGAGACCCAGTGACATGTGTCCAATGAATAGATTCTAACAAAGGTGATGGAATGTCATTTTTGAAATCAGCTATAAAATACTGTGACCTGTTCATGGCTGGCACTCCCTCTGAAGAAGCCAGCTGCCAAGTCATAAGCAGTTCTGTGAAGAGCCCCATCGTACAGGGAAGTGAGTCTGACCTCCAAACAGTGGTCAGGAAGGAACCAAGTCCTGACACTGCTATAGTTTGGTCTTCAGATGAGACCACAGTCCCAGCTGACACAGTAATTGCAGCCTGTAAGATAACCTGAGCTGACTCAGCTCAGTTGTGTGAGGTAACACATGGGTGCTATTTCAAGTTGCTAAGTTTTAGGGCCACTGGCTATACAGCAATAACTAACTAATAAAAAAAAATCCGGGTTTTCTTACATTTTTGTTAGCAAATCACATTATTTGCAAATAATGAGTTTTATGGGACAGTGCCTGTGGCTCAAAGGAGTAGGGTGCCAGCGCCATATACCAGAGGTGGTGGATTCAAACCCAGCCCTGGCCAAAAACCACAAAAAAAAAAAAAAAGTTTTATACCTCCCTTTCTTTTTTCTTTTCTTTTTTTTTTTAAAGAGACAGAGTCTACTTTGTTGCCCTCGGTAGAGTACCGTTGCATCACAGCTCACAGCAACCTCCAGCTCTTGGGCTTTAGGCAATTCTTTCAGCCTCCTGAGTAGGTGAGACTATTGGCACCTGACACAATGCCCGGCTATTTTTTTGTTGCAGTTTGGCTAGGGCTGGGTTTGAACCCATCACCCTTGGTATATGGGGCCAGCGCCCTACTCACTGAGCCACAGGCATCACCCTTACACCTCCCTTCCAATTCTTAAAGCTTAATTCTTTTTCTTGTTTAATTATGCTGTGAGGACCTCCAAACAATTTTGAGCAGAAGCAGTGACAGCTATCATTTCTTGCTCCTTACTTGAATGCTCTTGATGCTTAACCACAAAGCATAAGGTTTGCTGTGCGTTTTGAGAAGTACATTTATCAGGTTCAGAAACAACTCATTTCTTTTGATTTTGATTGTGGTCAAAGTTTATTAGATGTTCTCTCTGCATCTGTATGAGGTGATCCTATGAGTCTTATCCTTTAATGATGAATTAATAGATTTATCCCAAGATTAACTAAATATCAGACTTTTTATTTTTATCGAGTCTCACTATGTTGCCCTTGGTAGAATGCTGTGGCGTTCCAGCTCACAGCAACCTCAAACTCTTGGGCTTATGTGATTTCTCTTGCCTCAATCTCCAAAGTAGCTGGGACAACAGGCCCGCCACAACACCCATAATTTTTTGGGTTCCAGCTGTCATTGTGTTTAGCAGGCCAAGGTTGGGCTCAAAACCGCCAGCCTCGGTCTATGTGGCCAGTGCCCTACTCACTGAACTGCAGGCGCTGAGTCAAATTATCAGACTTCTAATTCAGTTGTTGGCACTAAAGGTGTGTGGCACTATTCCTGGATAATTTTTAATTTTTTGTAGATGGGGGTCTCAATATTTTGCACAGGCTTACCTCGAACTCCTGGCCTCAAGCAATTCTTCTAAAATTCTTGGCATAAATTCTACTTGGTCATAACATCATTGTTTTTACATACTATAGAATTTAGTAAAATTTGCAGCTCTTGTTCCTAACTGAAAATGGCCTATTTCTTAAGCTGTTGCCAGTTTCGTCACCGAAGTAACAAGCAAAAGAGCTAAGGAGATTTTTCCTCTTTTATTCTCTGAAAAGTTTGAGTTTAGTGTTTATTTCTTTTTAAGCATGTTTCAATTTCTTTTCTTTGTTCTATTAGGCTTTCTGTTCCTTCTAGGTCAATTTTCATAATTCTTCTAGAATACTGTCCATCTAAGTTTTCCAAATGTTTAACGCAAAATACCAATTCTTCCTTAAAATTTCTCAAAATCTGTCTTAAAAAAGATATGACTGTGGCTTGGCCCCCGTAGCACAGTGGTTATGGCACCAGCCACATATACCGAGGCAGGCAGATTTGAACCCAGCCTGGGCCAGTTAAACAACAATGACAACTGCAACAAAACAATATAGCTGGGCCTTGTGGCAGGTGCCTGTAGCCCCAGCTACTTGGGAGGGTGAGGCAAGAGAATCACTTAAGCCCAAGAGTTAGAGGTTGCTGTGAGCTGTGACATCATAGCACTCTACTAAGGGCGATATAGTGAGACTCTGTCTCAAAAAAAAAAGATATGACTGGGTGGCGCCTATGGCTCAAGGCGTAGGGTGCCAGCCCCATATACCAGAGGTGGCGGGTTTAAACCTGGCCCTGGCCAAAAACTGCAAAAAAAGAAAAAAAGAAAAAAAAAAAAAAAAAAAAGATATGACTGGGTGGTGCCTATGGCTCAAGGCGTAGGGTGCCAGCCCCATATACCAGAGGTGGCGGGTTTAAACCTGGCCCCGGCCAAAAACTGCAAAAAAAGAAAAAAAGAAAAAAAAAAAAAAAAAAAAAAAAAGATATGACTGTTCTATAATCTTTTGGGTTTTGTTGTTTTATTCATTCCTGCTCTTACCTTTATAACCTTTTATTTTTTAAGCAATAACCACATGACTATAACTTATTCTTTTTTTTATTTTTTTGAGAAGGGGGTCTCACTATGGTATACTGCAGGCTGGTCTCAAACACCTGGGCTCAAGTGATCCTCCCACCTCACCTTCCCTAGTTCCTGGACTATGGGTACATACTACTATGTCCAACACTGTTATCTTTATAACTTCTATTTCCTCTATTTAACCTGTTGTTCTCTAACTTCTTTAGTTCAAATTTTTCTTTTTTTTTTTTTTTAATTTGAGACAGAGTCTCACTATGTCGCCTATGTCACCATAACTTTGAAATCCTGGGCTCAAGTGGTCCTCCATCTCAGCCTCCTAAGCTGTTGGGACTATAGGTATGTGCCACTATTCTGGGATAATTTTTTATGTTTTTTTAGAGATGACGGTCTTGACATTTTACACAGGCTTACCTTGAACTCCTGGCCTCCCAAAGGGCTGGATTTATAGGCATGAGCCACCACACGTGGCCAGAATTAGTATTTTTTTATTATTTTCCTTTTTCTACATCCTAGCTTTTAGGTATAGCTCTCATATACAGGGTGGCCATAAATTGCACATGAAGTTTAAGGTCACCCCAAATGTATGTAATTACATTTTTAAACACAGACTATCTGAGAGTATGCTTATCATGTGAGCTGGTTTATAGCTTTTAGGTTATAGCTACAGGTTTTAATTTTCAACACTTGAAAATTTGCTGTTTGCTCTTTTGACCTCAGCTATGCTGCTTATCTAACTGCTTCCAAGGTTTCTAGCTGCTCCTGTAAAAAACTTCCATGCTCTGTATGCCACAAAACCCTGCCTAGCCCAGTTGCTCTAGTCCTTGGCTTGGTCCCATTACCTGTCTCCTGCCCTCCAGGATGAAGAGCTCACTGATCTTCTTCTGCTTATAGATGTCATTCTTTTCCAGCAGTTTTCTGTGCAGCCAGTCAGGGTGTTTGACTCGTGGCACTGGGTTCTTCACCTGTGGGAAGACCACACAATCAGGAAGACATCCAAGTCTAAATGTGCTAGTTTCCAACCACCGGAGCCCCATGTCCCCTGCCCCCTTCACCTGCTGCAGAGCTGCAGGGATTGTGATGATCTTCTGGATGGCACTTCCCAACCGCTCTATGTAGTAGTCCCAGTCCAGGATCTGAGCGCACAGGAACCGGCAACAAGAAACAGCAACAGTGGCAACTATTTGTGAAGTTTATGTCACACCGAGCACTGAGCTAACTCTCTGCATCTCATTCAATCCTCTTAAAAGCTCTATGATGAAAGGCACCCATTTCATAGAGGACACCAAGGGAGGGAGCAGATCATGGAGCTGCAGGTGGCTGAGTGGGCACCCATGGACTTAGCCTATTCAAGAGACCACCTCCTCCTGGCAGTGACCTTCTTCAGTTTAGCCCTAAAAAGTTAATATGTATTTCCTTGCCTATTATGTATCAGAAAGGCAGAAACCAGGAGAGAAGACTCCTGATAATAAAAATCATACATAAGGGCAGGAATGCTCCAGTGCCACCTGGTCTAGCTTTCCTTTTGAGAGTAGAAAAAAACCAGGTACTCACTGTACGAATATCAAAGTCTTGAAGGGAAGAGCTCTTAAGCCATTTCCGGAGAAAGTGCTTTCTCACTGTGGGCTCTGCCTGGAAGATTGCAAGTGGTATGGCCCTGGGTAAGGAAAAATAGACACAAAATTCATGAACAGTGAAGATCAACCTAAATCCAGTTACAATTATCACCAAATGCACATGGAAATGAGGATTCATAACCTGCATTTTCTTTAATGTTGTTATTTTATACAGACCATACCTTATAGGTGATGTCATGCACCACACCCACTGCTGGCCTTTTGGTTTGTTTCCAGTGTTTCCCCACTGGTAAGAGAGCAGTTCACAGAATCTATCCAGTGAGTCACATCCATGTATATACTTGTAAGTAAACACTTCTAAAATGCTAGTCATTGGGTAAAATAGAGAAAAAGTCGAGCTACTTTCTAGAAAAGACTAGCCCATTCCCATTATAAATAAAGGAGCTAGCTCTTTCCTTCATAGTAGGAAACAGTTGTGAAATACCATAAACATAAAGGAATGTATGGCTGGGACACACACTGCACAAAGTTCTACCAAGCACCAGTACTCTGCCACTTGGGTTCGCTGAAAACATCAGGGTATGGATGATATCTGCATGGCCTCTGGCTGTTCCCCTCTTGAAGGAGGTAAGCACCACCCTAATCTTAGCATTTATCAATCCATGCAGGCTGCTATTCTGTGCAGCCATAAAAGGCAGAGTTCTCAAGTTTTACGTAGGCAGAGGGACACCATGTTCTCAAGTTTTACATAGGTGGAGGGGCATGTGTCATCCTGCAAATAGCTTTTGCTTTTTATTCCAACATTGTTTTGAGCTCTGTCAGTGCTGTAACCTGTAGTTGCAATTTAATCCTCTGAACCCCAGTAGTGTTTGACTGCCTAAAAAACACATCTATCCATTGCTGAGTGATAGACACTTATGCTGTGCCCATATGTGGTATTAAGTAAACATAACCCAGGTCTTTGAGGAAGGCCTTGCCTCTCAGTGACAGGAGAGCCCTCAGGTCTGCGGGAGATGATGTAGCGGCAGCTCAGTCCTGCATCCTTGACCATCTGGTCTCCCAGGAACTCGGCCAGGCGCTTCGCTGTGCTGATGGATGTAGATTTCTGCTCCCCATAATCTTCTAGTTTCCGAGACATGGAACGGTTCTCAGAGATAAGCTCAAACAGCTCAGAATCAGGCATGTTAGCTGCCTAGAGAAAAAGGCAACAGATAAAGCAACACAGTGGGAGTCAAGGGCATCAAGCCTGAGCTCGCTCAGGACAGTGGTCTGCAAGGATATGCATTTCTCTAGGCTGCACAGTAATACTTAAAACACATGCACACACGAAGCCTTAGCTTTTATTAAACCGTGTAAAAATATTGCAAAACATTTACTGAAGAATGAGCACCAGGGTTGCAGAGAAAGAAGATGTTTCACGTAACATGGGAAGAAATGACAATTTTTCTCCTGAAAGGAAAAGCCAAACAGAAACGAGAAGCTGAGAAAGGAAAGAGAGAAACAGTGGCTGCCAGAGAGCAGCTGGGGCTAGGGGAGACCAGTGGAGTTCTGCAATGTGAGATGCCCACACCAGCTGAAGCTACACCTTCGTATGCTTATTCTCTTGACCTCTGGCCCCACATCCTATGAGATTTGTTTAGCTCATGAATGTCCTATGTATTCCATGGTGCTCATTTTCATGTGTGGGTCAGCTTTATGCTGAACAAGACAATATGGTAAGAAACAAAGCCCATAAAACTGAGCCAGCCAGGAAATGGTCCAGAATATTTCATTTCTTGTACCCAGAAAGCTTAACCTCTAGAAAACAATGCAAAAGAGGATAAAAAGGCATATGCACCAAGATGATCAATGCGATGTTATTTATAATGAAAATCTGGCTAGCCTTGGTGGCTCATGTCTATAATCCCAGCACTCTGGGAGGCTTAGGTGGGTGGATTGCCTGAGCTTAGGAGTTCGAGCCCAACCTGTGCAAGAGCGAGATGCTGTCTCTAAAAATAGCTGGGCATTGTGGCAGGTGCCTATAGTCCCAACTATCTGTGAGACTGAAGCAAGAGGATTGCTTGAGCCCAAGAGTTTGAGGTTGCTGTGAGCTATGATGTCATAGCACTCTGCTGAGGGTGATTGAATGAGAGTGCCTCAACAACAAAACAAATATCTTAGCATTCTGGGAGGCCAAGGCAGGTGGATTGTTGGAGCTCAGCAGTTCAAGACCAGCCTGAGCTAGAGCAAGACCTTGTCTCTAAAAAAGGAAAAAAAAAAAATAGCCGGATGTTATGGAGGGTGTCTGTAGTCCCAGCTACTTGGGAGGCTAAGGCAAGAGGATTGTTTGAGCCCAAGAGTTTGAAGTTGGTGTGAACTATACCACAGCACTCTACTAAGGATGACAAAGTAAGACTCTCAAAAACAAAAAAGAACACATTTCCACAGAAAAATAATAAAAATAACCCTTAAATTCAGCTACCTACTAGACCTGAGGGGTGGCATTCTTTCTTTCTTTGGGATGCCGCCCTTCTCTTGCTCCTTTTCTCTATAATCCCCAATATTCCCCTCTCTTACTCCCTGCTCTCTGCTCTCTTCTCTTTCTCATCTCTTTCCCCCATTCTCTCTTCCCTTTCTCTAATATAAAATAAACTTATACTTTTATATATATATTTTTTTTATTGAGACAGAATCTCAAGCTGTTGCCCTGGGTAGAGTGCCATGGCATTGTAGCGATTCTCTTGCCTCAGCCTCCCAAGCAGCCAAGACCACAGGCGCCTGCCACAATGCCTGGCTATCCTTTGGCTGTAGTTGTCATTGTTGCTTGGCAGGCCTGGGCTAGATTTGAACCCGCCAGCTCTGACGTATGTGGCTGGCGCCTTAGCTGCTTGAGGTACAGGCGTTGAGCCTATACTTTTATATTCTAAACAAATAAAAATAAATCATAAAAGTTACATATGCATTTACAGGGTCCACAAAAACTTTAAAGATCAAAAAATTTGATATTGATTGTTGGTAAACTCTTTTCTTGACTCCTTTTATTATACTGTTTTAAAAAATGCTTATTTCATAGAGTTGGGTCACAGGATACAGAAGCTGGAGGGAACTTTTGGGGGCCATTGGTGAGTGGGATTTTATCAGAACCAGCCCAGGATCACCTGTTTCCAGGAGTCCAGGGAACAATAGGTCCCTTTCCTGCCTTGGTGGCTCATGTGATGCCCTAACTCCAGCACTTTGAGCAAGTGAACCAGGCTTACTCCATTTTGTTAAGAGCTTGCAGACTCCTCCCACCCCTTTTGTAACCAAATAGCCCCTTGAGCAAGCAGCGACCCTGCAAAAACAGGAAGATTTTGCAGATCTTTATCTGAGATCTACAAAATCCTGTGACAGCTGAAAAATCTTGTGAAACCACAATCTAGTCACAAATCTGTCTGGTCTGTGTGCATTCCCTAGTCCCCTTTGTAAGCCCTCCCCAAAGTTGTAGCACTGTAGATGTTAGCTTCTGTAAAATTCTGTTTACGCTAGGGCTTTCCATTCCTGCTTGAAGTGTCATGTAAAAACCTTGCACCTTTGCTTCAAAGGGGTCAAGAGACTTTGTGGAGTGAGCCCGTTCTTGATTGGCTGGCCCAATAAAGGACCCTTGCTTAATTTGGACTCAGTGGGTTGGCATTTCTCTATAATTCCACTCATGGCAGGTACAACACTCTGAGCACTCACCTTGCTGTATAGGACATCCAGCCAATAGTCGGCCACCTTGGCCACTGAGCTGTACACCTCTTCTAGTGTGCTGCCCTTGAGGAAAGCCTCAAACACCGAGGACTGGAAGATCTTAATCAGCTGCAGCTCCCCACGGCGTTTGACCTCAAAGCCCTTGAGCTCTGCTAAGGAACCATCTTCGTTGAATACAGCATATCTAGAACAAAAGACAGCAAAGGAGTGAAAACGCACTGGAGTAAGAGCTGCCATCATCCCTTTGCCTCCTCGTCTTTTTGACCCTCATAAGGCAGCCAACTTCACTCTACTCTCAGGCTGATGCCTCTCAAAAATGGAATTACTTGATGGCCTGTAGGACATGCAGGTAGTCGGGGAGCCAGTGCAAATTGCATCAGTAAGACCAAACTAAGGAGCCCAGGCCCGTCCCACCCTGGTGAAAAATGTCTCAGTAAGCCCAAGCAAAGGAATCTAGACCTGTCCCATCCTGGCTTCCTGCCCGTTTTCCCAATTGGGCCGCTAAATCTAATCAATCACAATCCATTTCCTTCCAGAGGACAAAGACTGTGAGATTCCCACCTCTTCTTCAGTTTCTTGCCTTCTTCCTTGGAGGCTGGAAGGATCATGGCAAGGTAGGGTCCATCAACCTCAAAAAAGATGCTGTTTTCTGAGCGAGTGACATAGGTAAGTGAAGATGGCTCAGATAGCTCCTGGTACTGGTCATTGGTAAAACCTTCCTGAGAAACAAAGGTGAAGAGTAGCAGCATTATTCAGAAAGGCCCAATCTTGGAAGCACCTGGCATCTCACTAGGAACAGTTACATCAGGAAAGTAAAGCTCTTCTATTCTACAGACCTACCTGAGCAGAAGGGGAGCAAGTTCTAAAATATGCAGCAATGTAGTGAAACTCAGTGCATCTTGCTGAGTCCAAGAAGCCAGACTCAGAAGGTTACAACTGTTGTGTTTCTATTCATTTGGCATCTTAGCACAAAACTAGAGCACAAAATAACACACTGAGGGTTGCCAGGTTTCAGAGTGGGGAAGGGTCTGCTGACAAAGGGATGGCATGGGAAATGCTGGGGGCTGCAACTGTGTTGCTCTGTGGTGGTGGCACATGACACTATATATCTGTCAAAACCCACAGAGTTGCACAAAGAGTAAACTTCACGTATGCAAATCAAAATCCATTAAAATCCATTAACCAGTGTGTTGGGGAAAGAGGGCTGTAGACTGAGACAAACAAATCGCATTGCACTGTTGATGTGTGAAAGAATATGGTAGAAGCAGGGAAGAAAAAAGTAGGCCCTGGAGACTCTGCTGCCTGACAGTGGAAGACCAAGGAACAAGTGACCATCCACAGGTACTATGCTATAGTAGACAAATTTATTTCTCACAGGAGCTCAATTTTGGTAGCAAATCTGAAACTATTTTATATGAACAAATTAGAGACATGTTTTTCACCATAGGAGAAAGACATCACTAACAGGGAAAGGGGAGTAGATCGGAGCCAGAGATGTTAACATCTACTTATTCCATTGCTTATTTAATTTACTTGGATGTGGATGCATGCATTTATTTTATTTTTTTACCATTTCAGTTATTTTTATTTGGGCAAATGTGTGTGTATTCTGTAACTTATTTCACTTGCAAACACAAACAGTAACGTGTGTGTGTGTCTCTCCCTCTACACTGGCCGATCCCTGGGTCTGGTCACAATATGCCACCCCAGGGGGGGGCAAATCACCTTCCTTTCAAGCAGGAGGCAGAGCTTCAGTCAAAGGACCACCAGGTGGGGTTTCCTCCGCCAGCTGCTTAACCTCTTGCTCCCAGCTTTCCCTCCGCAGTTTCTTCCACTGTTCTCTTGGCAAAGTAATCAGGATACATGGCCTTCTCAGAAGGATGCCAGTCATCTAAGCACCACTCTGGAACCTTGTAGCACTCGCATCTTTCATAGGAGGTACCCCCAGGGGAGTCAGGAAAGATAAACGGCTGTGGATGCTGACGATACCAAAATTCTTCTTCTGCCTCCCTCAGCAGCTGGGTGGCCTTCCTCATATCTTTTTCATGCCTATGTTTTTCAAACCGGGCTCTCATCAAACAAGCAAGTACCGGTATTTGTCCCTGTGGATGCACCACGACTCGAGGTGGTGCAGCGCCCGCTTGTAAAGCCGTCAGGTAGGCGGTCGGCGCCCAGAACGCCATGGCGGCCGCTCACCTCCTAATAGTTCTTACTTGCTGCTGCTCAATGCTAGATCTCAAGACATAGCCTCTTATAAATACTAATTGAATAACTCTCCACGGGCCTCTTTTTGAGTTGAAGACTTCTATGTAATTATCTCTAGTTCAGGTGGCTGATCATAGTTTTTTGGGGTGGGGGAGACAGAGTCTCACTCTGTTGCCCTGAGTAGAGTGCTATGGCATCATCATACCTCACAGCAACCTCAAATTCTTGTACTCAATCCATCCTCTTGCCTCAGCCTCCCACGTAGCTGAGACTACAGGTACCACCACACATGGCTAATTTTTCTATTTATAGTAGAGATGGGGTCTCATTCTTGCTCAGGCTGGTGTCAAACTCCTAAACTCAAGCAATCCACCCATATCAGCCTCCCAAAGTGCTAGGATTATAGGAATGAGCCACCCAGCCTGATCATAGTAGTTTTGCAATGATTTTATCACATTCTTTTCTTAAGCTATCTACAGAACTTCAGCATGTTTCCCCAGAATTACTTCTTATCCACCTTGATTTTGAGACATACTTCACCTTGTTTTACATCAGCTGGGGTGGACTACTCATGTCAGGTGGACCTATATCATAGAACTAGATATGTCTAGGACTTCATTTTGGGTATCCCTGCCTATACTTTCATATTAAGTACGACTTGTAAATAAATGAAAATGGGAAAATTGGGCGGCTCCTGTGGTTCAGTGAGTAGAGCACAGGCCCCGTATATGGAGGATGGCAGGTTCGAACCTGGCCCTGGCCAAACTGCAAAAAATAAATAAATAAATAACCAGCAGGTGCCTGTGGTCCCAGCTATTTGGGAGGCTGAGGCAAGAGAATCACCTAAGCCCAAGAGCTGGAGGTTGCTGTGAGCTGTGATGCCACAGCACTGTAACTGAGGGCGACAAAATGAGACTCTGTCTCTTAAAAAAAAAAAAGAAAAAAAAAAAAAAGAAAATGAGAAAATTACTGAATAATCTGTGGAATTCCAAATAAATGGTCACTTGGAAGATTCAGTAAAACCCTTAATAAACTTTAAAATCGAGTTTGATACAGTTAGTGACACACTTTGCATGACATATACATCTTCCAATTCTATCTCTACTTTTATGTACCCTCTGGCCCTCTACTGTGCTGTCAGAGAAATGAGTGAGTGTTTCCTTATAGATTATTCTGAAATGAGTTTTTTTACCTCTGTATTTGGGAGAGTCACAACAAACCTAATCATCCCCAAAGTACTCCTCATGTAAAATTTCAAAAAATTCAAATAAACATTTCAACCTAGAAGATGTCACTAAAAACTAAGGAATGCCTTACAACAATCTAAACAATATAATCCTTCCACCCAACTCCTTTTCAGCATTTTCTGCATAGGTTCCCAGGAGCTAAACAATAGGCATCATAGACAGATACATAACTTCACATATCCTTTTAGTCATTACCATAAATTAAATACTAAAAGATGCATGACCAAGGCCAGACTCAGTGGCTCATGCCTATAATCATAGCACTATGGGAGGCCAAGGCGGGTGGACTGCTTGAGCTCAGGAATTCAAAGACCAGCCTGAGCAAGAGCCAGACGCCATCTCTACTAAAAACAGAAAAATTAGCCAGTGATGTGGCAGGCACCTGAAGTCCTAGCTACTTGGGAGGCTGAGGCAAGAGGACTGCTCAAGCCCAAAAATTTGAGGTTGCTGTGAGCTATGATGCTAAGGCACTCTACCCAGGGTGAAAGAGTGAGCTCTGTCTCAAAAAAAAAAAAAAAAAGAAAAGAAAAAGAAAATAAAAACCTGACCAGAAGAAAAAAGACTTAATCAGTAAGAAAGCCAGTATTAAATGTATATTTATAGACCATCATGTAAGACTGGGGAAATAACAGAAGGACAGAAAGAGTCAGAAAAAGGGATACAGCAATAAGAGAATAAATGAGATCCTTTCAACCTGGTTGTCTAGTGTTTACCTTAACGTAGATGCTAGGTACCAACAAGCCACGTCTCAGAGCCGACAGTCAGCTCTTTCATTTCCAGAACCCCTGATGAAACAGACCAGACTACTGTTCTGAGAAACTCAAAGACTCACTGTGTCTTTCAGGTCAAATGGACAGCTACTTCTCTGTACATTCATGAAACCCTTGTCACGTATATCAGAATTCCCTACCCTACCAGAGTATCTTCCTACAAAAAAGACACACAGTTTTGCAAGATTTCATACAAACATGGTCCCCCAAGCACCCAAGAAAGGTCTTCCTAGCATCAAACAGCACTTCTATGGTGTGGTGGCCAGACAAATACCACAATAGTCTCAGCATTTCGCGCTCAAAGAGGCTTTCTAGCTTCGTTTTCTCTTTGGTTTCATAAGAGGGGAGGCCGTAAAACACAGCAGTCCCCTAAGTGAGCAGACGCTTTAAAGACAAAAGCCTGCAAGCCTGAGATCAAAATGCGGTCCCTAAATAGAGAACTGCTTCCTTCGGTGGGCATTCGGCTTTCTGAAACTGCGGGGAAATCTCATTTGTTCCAAGTCAGAACGTTGATAAAAGCAGAAAAAGAAAGGACATGAAGATTCACGAGTCTTTACTAAAAAATTCAGACTACCTATCCCTTGCGCAGCAAATCCAGAGCGTGATTCCCGCTCTGAGCCTAGAAGAGGGAAACCCGGGACCGAGCTCTGGGAGCAACCGGGAACGGCGCGCAGCTCCCGGCCCCGCTCCCTCCACATCCCGGAGGAACCCAGCAGCATCCCCACGGGGCGGCCGGGACAGCCCGGGAGAGACGCTTACCCGCTTCAAGCGCCAAGCCGGGCGGCTGCTTTTATCCCGAACGTTCGGACAGCACTGTCCTCCGGGCCGCGCTGCCGCAGCTTCTGCACCCACGCCCTGCTCCGCCGTATCTCCTCGCACTGCACGCCCCTCTTTCAGGCCGCCGAACGCCAAACCCTGAGGCCCGGGCCTGAGCCCGTATTTAAAGGCTTCTGCCCGAGAAGGCGGAGGCTTCATCCCCCCGCCGCCAGGGCCGCCCGGACTCTGCCCTCAGTGGGTTCCCTGCTCCACCTCCCGCCACACCAGGCCCAGAGCCCGGCCCCAATTTCCTTCAGAGCGCAGGGGAGGGGAGACGCCGGCGAGGCTCGTCCTGGCGGGGTGGAGAGGCCCCGCCCCCGATCAAGCTGGACGAATCCGCTCCGGCCAGCTCGGCGGCCCCGCCCCCGCCGCCAGCGTCGCTGGGTGGGGCTTCGTGTGCGGCGGGCGCTCTGAGGCCCCAGACTGGGGAGCGAGTCCAGGTTCTTTCCTAGCGGACCTAGCTGGACTTTCTGTTCCATCCCTGCCCTTTGGCCGGGTCCTGGCTGAGGCGGGGACCTCGCGTGCGCCAAGTCACCCAGGTGTAGGGCTGCAGGGTACAGGGCGAGTTGCGGGACGAGACAACCGGAAGGTCCTGACCCCTTTCCGGTCTCCTCAACATCCTGAAGCGCAGCCCTCAAGGGGTTTTCAGCGTCCTGTACCCCATGAGTCGTTCCGCCCGGTGGATCACTCTCCTGCCACACCCTTTAGGTCCTCTGGGTCGTCCTCTGGTTTAGTCAGCTCCCTCCCGACCCGCCGCTTCTGAGAACGATCCTCCTCACGCCAGGAGGATGCTGAGTTCCATCATAACTGGACCAGTTAGTGTCACCGCCCTGGTCGCTGGCAAGAGAAGCGGAACACCCACGCCCTCCTGGCAGACTTTACAGAGATACTCCGGCCAAATTCGGAATTTGGGATGTCTGTGCACGATGATGTAGCAGACACTATGCAACATCTAAGTGCCGGGTGTGAGTACGGGTAAAATGGACGCGTGGAGCCTGCCCACTTTCAACGTGGAGGGCAGCTCTGTGCCTCTTCTTCACCCCTCCGAGCTCGTTTTAAGCCTCAAATCTAAATGGCTTAGTCATGGCATTTTATTCCTGTCATTGAGAATGTCATCAGGTTGCATGTACTTGTCAAAAGCATTTTTTTATAAGTATTATTTATTTATTTATTTTGCAGTTTTTGTCCGGGGCTGGGTTTGAACCCACCACCTCCGGTATATGGGGCCAGCGCCTTACTGCTTGAGCCACAGGCACCGCCCCTGTCAAAAGCATTTTAACCTACGTCAGGGGAAAGTGATTAAAAAATAATAAAGGCACATTAAAGTATCGTAGAGATTGCTGGATTGCTGTTTTCTTGATAAATTGATAATGGCAACTTTAATGAAGTTGTTGGAAGTTGATTAAACAACTTGTGTATCATACAAAGTGTGATAGGATATTTAGGCTTTGTGCACTTTATGTAGTTCAATTCATTTATCCTACAAATATTCAATGCCTTTTGTGTGTCAGACATGCTAGAGGCTGAAAATATAAAATGGATTAACACTCATTTCCTTCTTCCAAAGCTCACAGCCTAAGAGGAGAGAGACGTAAACAAGTAATTGCAATACAAGTGACAATTTCTATAGAAGTACTTTTGAGCTGGGCATACACATCCATTTAACTTACCTATTACAATTGACGTTGTAAACAGCCCGAGTGCCCATAGACCAGTGAATGGATTAACAAATTGTGGTATATGTACTCCATGGAATACTATGCAGCCATAAAAAAGATGGGGACTTAAAAAAAAGATGGAGACTTCACATTTTTTATGTTTACCTGGATGGAGCTGGAACATATTCTTCTTTGTAAAGTATCTCAAGAATGGGGGGAAAAAGTATCCAGTGTACTCAATACTACTATGAAATCAATATGTAATCACCTACACATTCATATGATAAAACATAAACTATAGTCCAGAAAGTAGAATGGAAGATGAAAGGGAAGGGGAAAGGAGAGGTGGGAAGAGAAAGGGTATTTGGGGGGACCCCACCTAATGTGCATGATGCAATGGTACATTTCAAAACTATTAACAAAAGAGTATAATTGTGATGGATGTGTTATTTAATTCAATGTAAGCATTTCACATGTATATCAAATCAGTACACTGAACCACATAAAAGCATCAATGTATAAACAATAATAAATTGATATAGCAAAAAAAAAACAATTGACTTTGTAATAAAACCACTCTTCCTTTTTTTTTTTTTGAATAGGTCTCATTTTGTCCCCCTCTGTAGAGTGCTGTACTGTCATAGCACTTAGCAAACTTAACCTTGGGCTATTTTTTTTGGGGGGTGGTCTCACTCTGGCTTAAGCTGGTCTCAAACTCATGAGCTCAGGTGATCCACCTGGCACTGTGCCTGGCCTCTATTTTGTCTTTTATTTATCCCTTTATTTTTGAATTTAACATTTTCTATGTAGTAGTCACTTCACAGTCTTTGTTAGCACTTTGACAATAATCAGAATCTTTAAAACAGTCAACAGGATTTCTGAAATTAGATCAGAATATCAGTGCTAGTTAGAATGGACCCTTGGATTTATGACAGCAGTTCTCAAAATTCGTGACAATCCCTAAGCCTTTTCAGGGGATCCAGTAGGTAGAAACATTTCCATGATATGGTATATGCTTTTTTCACTGTGTTCTCTCACAAGTGTACAGTAATATTTTCTAGAGTCTATAATGTGACAATGGTAACAGATTACACAAGCAGATATGAGAATCTAAGTCAGATATTAGAGAGTTACGAAAATGTAGAACAATGCCAATCTTCTTACTAATTGTTTATTTGGATAATAGAGTAATTTTTTATTAAAATATGATATTGCCAGGCACAGTGACTCACGCCTATAATCCCAGCTACTCAAGAGGCTGAGGCAAGAGAATCGCTTGAACCCAAGAGTTTGAGGTTGCTGTGAGCTATGACACTACAGCACTCTACCAAGGACAACAAAATGAAAAAAAAAAAAAAAAAAAAAAGAAATATAGTAAGATAAATGGATGAGGTAGAGGAACAAAAAGAATGAATGTGGGGAGATCAATTCAGAGGCTATAGTCATCTAGAATTGAAAGTAGCATGTCCAGGATGGTATCCATGGAAATTCAGAGACATGACCAGATCCAAGAGATGTTTGGGGCAAAGAAAGTAATAGATTTTGGTAATATCCCTCACCCTACACCAAAAGTGACATCCTGACTTCTGACAGTGAAGCTTAGTTTTGCTTTGGAAAGATACATTAAAGGGAATCAATTTCCAGCTTCTCAAATTCCTTATATCCTTCTTTTCTAAAACTATTATACCTGAGAACAGTACATTTTACAAAAGAAAGGCTTACCTTGTTTTTCTTTTTGTTTTTTTCTTTTGAGACAGAGTCTTACTATGTCGCCTTTGGTAGAGTACTATGGCATCATAGCTCATAGCAACCTCAAACTCTTGGGCTTAAGTGATTCTCTTGCTTCAGCCTCCCAAGTAGCTGGGACTACAGGCGCCCACTACAACAACGGGTTTTTTTGTTGTTGTTATTGTCATTGTTTAGCAGGCCCATGCTGGGTTCGAACCCACCAGCCCCAGTGCACATGGCTGGTGCCCTAACTACTGAGGTATAGTTGCCAAGCCAAAGGCTTACTTTGACCCAAACAAAACCTTACTATGATTCATTACCCAGGCATAAAATTCATGTGGGTGCCAAATAAAGGAATAAACTGAATTCTATAATGATTAATGAAGGATCCTCAAACCTGTCTGTTCCTCATTTGATACATATTTTTGTGAGGGCTGACGTACAAACTTAGAAACAGGACATTTTGGCCTATGTTGAACAATTCTGAATTCTAAACAGAACGTGCCATATAAATAAGTGACTTTGTTTTTTTAAAAACAACTTGAGTATTTTCCAGGACTAATAATGGATAAAATGTATTTAGTATAATAGTTCAACTTAGTTACATAAAATCTTTTTTTTTTTTTTTTTTTTTTTTGAGACAGTCTCAGTTTGACATCCTCAGTAGAGTGCTCTAGCATCACAGCTCACAGCAACTTCAAATTCTTGGGTCCAAGCAATTCTCTTGCCTCAGCCTCCCAAGTAGGTGGGATTTCAGGCACTCACTGGAACACTTGGCTAGTTTTTCTATTTTTTCTAGAGACAGGGTTGTGCTCTTGCTCAGACTAGTCTCAAACTCCTGAGCTCAACTGATCTTCCTGCTTCGTCCTCCCAGAATGCTAGGATTATAAGTGAGAGCCACCACATCTGACCTATCAAATCTTATAATGAAGTGTTTTTCCACTTATCTTCACCTTATGCAATGTTAAATATTTTCTGATTTTTATTAACAAGATTAAACTTACCTATACCTAGAAACATATTATAATTATTACTATTTTTAGACATGATGTCTTGCTCTATTGCCCAGGCTGGAGTGCAGTAGCATGATCACAGATCACTGAAGTCTCAAATACCAGGGCTTAATCCATCTTCCTGTCTTAGCCTCCTGAGTAGCCAGACCATATGTATGTGTCACCATACCTACCTAATTTAAAAAAACAAAACAAAATGTGTTTTAAAGACAAGGCCTCACTATGTTGTTCAGGTTCCTAGATACATATTAAATGTCTACTTAAAATATGTGAGTCAACCTAAAAAAAAAAAAAGTGTGAGTCATTGGCAAATGCCAGACCCATTCTCCAAAATTTCTGAGCACTTTAATCACATTGATTCTAACACTCTGGATAGCAGTTGGGATTATAGTTAATCTTTGTGTTTTAAGCTATCCAGTTTTGCCTGCAAGTCTTGCAAAATCAGTTTCTGCATTAGGATACAGCTGTGACTAGTGGCTTTACCAAAAGATAATTTTTTTTTTTTAAGAGACAGAGTCTCTCTCATTTTGATGCCCTCAGTAGAGTGCTGTGGTGTCACAGCTCACAGCAACCTCCAACTCCTGGGCTTAGGTGATTCTCTTGCCTCAGCCTCCAGAGTAGCTGGGACCACAGGCACCCAACATAGTGCTCGGCTATTTTTTTTTTTTGCAGTTTTTGGCCACGGCTGGGTTTGAACCCACCACCTCCGGCATATCGGGCCAATGCCCTACTCCTTTAAGCCACAGGTGCTGCCCAAACACCCGGCTATTTTTTGTTGCAGTTTGGCCGGGGCCAGGTTTGAACCTGCCACCCTCCCTATTCACTGAGCCACAGGTGCCACCCCCAAAAGATTATTAAAACAAAAGAAGGAAAGGCCAGGTGAAGTGGCTCATACCTGTAAGTCTAGCACTCTGGGAGGCTGCGGTGGATGGATTGCTTGAGCTCAGGAGTTTGAGACCAGCTTGAGCAAGAGCAAGACCTCCTTTTTTTTTTTTTTAGGAAAAAAAAAAACTGGACACGGTGGCTCACACCTGTAATCCCAGCACTTGGGAAGCCAAGGCAAAGTGGATTGCCTGAGCTCATGAGACTAGCCTGAGCAAGAGTAAGATTCCATCTCTAAAAATAGCTGGGTGTTGTGGTGGGTACCTGAAGTTCCAACTACTTGGGAGGCCGAGGCAAGAAAGTCACTCAAGCCTCTCAAGAGTCACTAAAGAGTTTGAGGTTGATGTGAGCTATGATGCCAAAGCACTTTACTGAGGGTGTCAAAGTGAGACTCAGTCTCAAAAAGAAAAAAAAAAGTTCCATTCATTCCACAATTTGGCTTCTCAGCAGAATTTGACACTGTTGAGTCCTCCCTTTTGGAGATGTGCTTTCTTTTCTAGGATTCCAACACATTACACCCTCATGATTTTCTTCTTTTACTGCCTGTTTCTTCTCAGTCTACTTTATTGGCTCCTCTTTTTCTGCCAGAATTCTAAACATTGTAGCATCGTAGGTCCCTTTCTGGGATTTCTTCTTTCTCAGTCTTTATTCTCTCCGTAAGTGATTTGATCCAGTTCCAAAGATTCAAATACCATTTATATTCTGCTGGTTCTTCATTTATATCTTCCTTTATGATGGAAACTTTGCTTCACACCTCCCTATCCTACTTCCTACTACAGCTCTTCACTTGGATGTGTAAGGGTGAGGGGAAACTTGCCTTTCCCCCTAAAAGTTTGCTGAAAGATAAACTCATAATTAAGACAGAATAAAAGAAAGGATTTATTTACCATGTGCATGGAGAGAAATCTCAGAGTCATAACCCAATTTTCCAAAAGAGTTCAAATATCTTTATACAGGCCTTTTAGAGGGGAAGGAAGAAACTGAAATTGAGGAGTACAGGGTGTAATGGTTGCTAGGGAGGTTCCTAGGGAGGACAAATGAATGGGGAAGAAATAGATTGACTCATAGATTAACCTGGGAGACAGGTGTTTATGACCCTAATGATTTGGGCCTGGTCCACATATATTCCCAACCCTCATTCCTGAAATATTTTGAGATAACAGGAGAGGGTAGAGGAGTTGATTGTCTAGTTTGGTCTTCTGATCAGACCAGTCCAGTTTACACAGATAGAGGGAAGCCTCCTCCAGTGTTTCTTGACCTTGAATGGTCTTCAATTCAAAATATTTTTTGTACTAGGGACTGATATTTTGGAGTAAATTTCCTTAGCTCCTTCCGATGGCTAGCAGACATCTCAAAATCATCATAACCAACACTGAAATATTGAGTTTCCTCTCTGGCAATGATTTGCTGCTGGCCCTATTAGCCACACTTTCCTTCTTCAGTAATGGAATTCCCAAATTTTGGCTGGACAGATATTGCCCAGAATGAAGATGTACAGCCTCCTCGTTTGAGTATGATCTGTGACTAAGCTCTGCCTATGGAGAAGTGAACAGAAGGGATAGCTTGACTTTCAGTACACATATTACCATATTGCCTTGAAAATAATAAGGCAAGCCCTCCATTTCTCTTTCCCCTCAGCACCATGGCTGGAACACCGACCCACTGGATGTTGTGGTGTGCTCTCTCTAACCATGCAGAGAAAGGGCAACATTGGGCGAACCACACAAAAGCAATTTGAGAAGCAATGCTATAGGGGTTAGCGGAGAAATGGTGGAAAGAGTCTAGGTTCTGAATACAAGGTGAGCATTTTAGTCCTAGACTGCTTATATTCTTTCTTTTTCTAGAGACAGAGTCTCACTTTATCACCCTCAGTAGAGTGCTGTAGCATCACAGCTCACAGCAACCTCCAACTCCTAGGTTTAGGCAATTCTTTGCCTCAGCCTCCTGAGTAGCTGGGACTACAGGCACCTGACTGCCACAACGCCCAGCTATTCTTTTGTTGCAGTTTGGCTGGGGCTGGGTTCAAACCCACCACCCTTAGTATATGGGGCTGGCGCCCTACCCACTGAGCCATAGGTGCTGCCCAATTTATTCACCTCTTAATCAAAATGTCTTTGCTGCTATGATTTCAATGTGTCTCCCAAAGTTCATGGGTTGGAGGTGTCCCCAGTGCAGCTGTGTGTGGAGGCGAGGCCTAATGGGAGTCATTTGGGTCACTGAGGGACCACGTTCATGAAGGCTGATGCCTTTATCATGAAAGTAGGTTTCTTACTTTTTTTTTTTTTTTTTTTAGACACGAGTTTTACTCTGTTGCCTGAGCTAGAAAGTAAGTTCCTTATAAAAGGATGAATTCTGTGTTGGCTTAGGCCTGTAATCCTAGCACTCTAGGAAGCCAAGGCAGGTGGATTGCTTCAGCTCAGGAGTTCAAGACCAACCTGAGCAAGAGCCAGACCCTGACTCTAAAAATAGCCAGGCGTTGTGGCTGGTGCCTGTAGTCCCAGCTACCTGGGAGGCTGAGGCATGAGGAGTTTGAGGTTGCTGCAAGTTTATGATGTAGCCCTACAGAGGGCTACAAAGTGAGACTCTGTCTCGAAAAACAAAACAAAACAAAAAAGGATGAATTTGGTTTTTCCCCTTCCTCTTTTCCTCTGTTTTCTCCTTCTCCCCTTATTTTCCCCTTTTTCTTTTTCTCTCTCTTTCCCACCATTAGTCCTTTTTTTTTTTTGAGACAGAATCTTACTATGTCACCCTTGGTAGAGTGCTGTAGTGCGACAGCTCACAGCAACCTCAAACTCTTGGGCTTAAGTGATTCTCTTGCCTCAGCCTCCCAAGTAGCTGGGACTACAGGTGCCCGCCCGGCTATTTTTTGTTGTTGTAGTTGTAGCTGTAGTTCTCATTGTTGTTTTTAGCAGGCCCAGGCTGGGTTCAAACCCATCAGCCTTGGTATGTGGCCGGCACCCTAACTGCTGAGCTACGGGTGCTGAGCCCGTTGACTTTCTAGCTTCCAGAACTGTGAGGAAATAAATGATCGTTCTTTATAACCAGTCTGTGGCATTCTGCTATAGCAGCACAAAATAAACTAAAACATTTGCCTTTTGGTTTATTTTCTAAGTATTTTTAAATCTTGGTTGAAAACTGTGATATTCTATTTTTATTTTTTTATTTTTCTTTTACTTTAATCATTGGATCTGTTCCTGATATTCTATTTTCAATCTTTTCTTTTCTTTCTTTCTTTTTTTTTTTTTGAGACAGGAACTCTGTTGCCCAGGCTCTGGAGTGCAGTGGGGTCAGCTTAGCTCACAGCAACCTCACCCTCTTGAGTTCAAGTGATCCCCCTGCCTCAGCCTCTCAGAGTGAGCCACTGTGCCCAGCCCCTATTTTTAATATTCATTTAATGTTTTTCATAATGATTGAGTACTCATCTTGATAAAGGATCACAATAATACATCTCTCCTTTTATAAAAGTTGAGAGTTGGCACCTTGTGTTGTATAGTTTTTGTATCTTTAATGCTTAACATGGTGAACAAATGAATGAATATGAGACATTGATCTGAGGCTCAGAAAGGTTAAGTAACTTCTATAAGGTCATCTAATATGAGGCAAAACCAAGGAGTGTTCTCTACACCACATTGTTTGACAGTTAAAGAAAATCGGCAGTTCTCTCATTGAGGGGAAGAGATTATAGAAGTCAGACTTGGAGTCTCCTGCTGGTGGGGAACCATGAGAACTTTCGTCACCCCTGAAAACAGCATTATCTGCTATTTGGGTAGAAATGAAAACATGTGTTCTCTTTGCATGTTTATGGATGAAGGGTACCGATACATTTCTCTGATATATGGGGTGCTTTGTAGAAGAAAAAGGCACTCTGCCTTTGCCTCCGTTTATTACTCCATTTTTGTATTATTATAGTGACCTATTAGTCTAAATACCAAAGCCCATTATCATTTATTTAGGTGTGAAATATGATTTGGGGATCAGATATGTGAAGTAATTTTTGGAAAATATAAGTTTTTCACATCTATGAAAATCCCTCTAAATTTAAAAAAAGATTTTATTTTTTGATTTATGTATTTATGTCCCTGAGTAGCTGGAACTACAGGCAAGTGCCACCATGCCCGGTTAATTTTTTCTATTTTTATTAGAGACAGGGTCTCATTCTTCCTCAGGCTGGTCTCAAACTCCTGAGCTAGGTGGTGCCTGTGGCTCAAAGGAGTAGGATGCCGGCCCCATATACTGGAGCTGGCAGGTTCAAACTTGGCCCTGGCCAAAAACTGCAAACAAACAAACAAACAAAAAAAAACTCCTGAGCTAAAGTGATCCTTCTACCCTGGCCTCCCCAGAGTGTTAATATTATAGGCATGAGCTACTGTGTCCAGCCTGTATACTTTCTTTTGAGAAATGTCTATTCACATCTTTTGCCCATTTTTCATTATTTGGGTTTTTGCTACTAATTTCCTAATTAACTATATTCTGGTTATTAATGCCTCGTTGAATGGATAGTTTGCAAATATTTTCTCCTATTTTGTAGGTTTGTTTCCTTTGCTGTGAAGAAAATTTTTAGCTTGATATAATTCCATTTACCATATATACTCGAGTATAAGCCGAGTTTTTTTGGCACAAATTTTGTGCCGCAAAAACTTGGCTTATACTCGAGTATATATGGTGACTTTTTGTCTGTGCTTTCGAGATTCCCCCTGAATCTTATAAAAGTTGTATCTTAGTTCTGCCAAACACTTACTTCTGTGAACTTGACTTTGTTTCTGCTGTGGGTTATATACATTCTGCACTTTACAGGTGATTCCTTGACCTAAAACATCTCAGAATCAAGTAGGGCATTATTTAAATTTTAGGATCTCTCAAGGCCCCACCTTCAGGGTGTGTGTGTTGGAATGGTGAAGGCCTTTATATAACAATATTTAAGCAACTCAGTGCCCCTAGCACAATGGTTACAGTGCCAGCCACTTAACACCGGTGGGCTCAAATCCAGCCCAGGCCAGCTAAGACGACGACAACTGCAACAGAAAAATAGCCGGGCATTGTGGCGGGCACCTGTAGTCCCAGCTACTGGGAGGCTGAGGCAAGAGAATCGCTTAAGCCCAAAGTGAGTTGTGACGCCATGGCACCCTACCCAGGGTTACAGAGTGAGACTCCATTTCAAAAAAAAAAAAGAAAAAAGAAAAATTGTCTAGGCATTATGGTGGGTGCCTGTTGTCCCAGGTACTCAAGAAGCTGGGTGAGGCATGGGGATTTGCTTGAGCCCAAGAGTTTGTGGTTGCTGTGAGCTATGAGGCTGTAGCACTTGACCCCACGGCTAAATGCTGTTGACAGTACTATATACATATATATGTGACACACACACACACACGTGTGTGTGTGTGTGTGTGTACGTATATATATATATATATATTTTTTTTTTTTTTTGGCAGTTTTTGGCCGGGGCTGGGTTTGAACCCGCCACCTCTGGTATATGGGGCTGGCGCCCTAAATACATTATTTTTAATTGACTGTATACTAAATGTAATGCGCATGACAAAATTGCTACAATAAAAACAGAACTTTGAGAATTAAAAGCAGTGTTTTGGGAGCCAGTGAGTCACTGTGTCTGGGCATTTGTTATGAAAATTGTTAAGTTATAATGACAATTATCAGCTTTCTTCAACCAAAAATTCTTATATCATCTTCAAAACTTTCAGAGGCTGGGGGGAGGTGGGCGGAGAGAGGATGATTGGTGGGATTACACCTGCGGTGCATCTTACAAGGGTATATGTGAAACTTAGTAAATGTAGAATGTAAATGTCTTAACACAATAACTAAGAAAATGCTAGGAAGTCTATGTTAACCAGAGTGATGAAAATGTGTTCAACTGTCTATAAAACCAGTGACCCATGATCGCATTAATGTACACAGCTATGGTTTAATAATAATAATAAAAAAAGAAGGTCAGATAAAGACCTTCGTGAAGCTTGGTGGCTTGGACCTATAGCATGAGCAATTCTGTTTTGCTTTGGTCTTTTAGGTGTAGTGCAGAAGTTCAGTGCAAATAAACGGCTTCCTATAACAGCCCATTCATGTGTTCATTCAACATATAATTTGTGCTACTTACTATCTGTCATGTGTGTGTGTCAGATGTTTGAGGATTCATGGACAAAATATGGAGTTCTGCTATTAACATGTTAATAACCTAGAAAGGAGAAGAATGTGGGGAGATTATAACAAAATTATTTTTTAAAAAATCAACCCGTTATGTAGGCCTTGTGTCCCCATCTGAGTTAAACTAGCCCAGTGTAATGAACTATAGTGAGAAATGCAGTGGTATTTCATTCTACTTGCTAGAAAGATAAACATCCAGGTCTGGTCAATAGTTGCATAATCTTTGTGGTAGACAGTTAATTTAAATTTAATTCTTGCCACCCCTAAACGAGCCAAAGCTTTTTCCAAACCATTCTCTTTTTCTTGTTTTCTGGCCTTCACATCTTTGGGGAAATTTGATCAACAGTAATGAGAGATTCTTTCTGGAAATGCTCTGTGCTTGTGAGAACTCGATAACCCTTTCTGCTAATCTTAGTGTATACATGTCTATACTGTTGGACTAAGATCTTCTCATTACCTCATTGTTGAAAAACAGTAATGAGTAAAACATTTAAGCAAGGGAAGGTGTGGAAGAGCATGTGTTTCGGCACCTTTGTTTTCCTTCTGTGAATAGCTGAAGAAGGAGATTCAATTGTGTCTGATACCAGTTGCTAATACCGATACAAAAATGTATATCAGAAGAAAGAAGTCCAAAAGCATGAATAAGCCCTCAATTATTTTCAAGTAAAAAATTATAAATAGTCTCTTACTGGGAAAAGATTTACATTACCTTATAAGTCATTTTAATGGCTCGTGCTTAACTGAAATATGAGATGTCTAAACTGGGGGCTAAAAATACACAGAAAGTTCTTACCAGAACAGGAAAATTTTGCTTGCAAGGAACAAGCAGTGAAAGTAGGTACAAGAGCATGGTCTGGTTTTTATTTGCTTGGAAATCCACACCAGCCAAACCAAACTTCACGTGGGGATTCTCCGTGACGACTGGGCTGCTGACTCTGTGACTTCAGCTTCCAGGGTCTGTGCCGGAGTCTCCGGCAGGAGGCGGCTTTGTCTGAAGACACAGCACTGCCCCTGGTGCCTGTTTACCTTTCCCAGGTTCTTTTGCTCGGTGTGAGGTTCGAATGCTGATCTCACAGGATTACATGGACTATTAAATGAGATAACGCAAATACAGTGTGTGTACTTAAAAGTTCATACCTTACTTAGCTGCATCTAGATTTGAATCTCAAGTTGTTCCTTCTAGTCTCTCTCTTTTAAAAAATATATACATCCAGTCCCAAGGCTTCCCCGCTTGTGTTTATGTGAGAGATTCCAATTCAATTCAATTCAGATTCAATTTGCTTCTTGGTTGCATTGCTAGATGAACATTTTCTCCCAGAGGAAATACCATTCCTTCCACCTCAGCACGCTTCAATCTGACTCGCCGTACTTCCTCCCAGCTCAGCTTCATGTCCCATCATCTCTTCTCTGCTAAGTGATAGAATTATTCTTTTCAGGGGCCTAGGGTCTAAGTTCTGGACTTATCTTCAAATTCCTCATGCCATTCATTCACGCATTCAACAAGTATTTATTTACTGTCTGTGCCATGCCCCGTGTTGGGACTGAGAAGCCCACACATTCAGAAAGGAAGATTGCACTTTGCCCATCTAACCACACCCAAGTGTCTTCACTTTCTTCCTCCACTGTGACTCTATGAGCTCAGCTTTCTGTTCAGCTCTGCTGCTATCACGCAGTGCCAGCCCTCAAATACAGTGATAGTTAAAATCTATAACTTCAGGGCACCCTGCACACTCCTGCAAGGCACAGACATCTAAGCCACATCCTTACGCAGGACTGGCAAATGTTTCTCTCTCCTGAGCACTTTAGCTTGCCCTCACCAGCCCTCAAGAGGGACCAAGTCTCACTTACCCTCAGCACTAAAATCTGTACTTCTCATGTCTCTGGGACTCGTCCTGAGTTTCTCTTTGATTTTAGGTCAATTCTCTCTCTTCAATCCCCAAAGCACAAAGAAATATTCTTTCTTCCATTCTTGAAAACTTTTTCCATCATTAAGACTAGATCTATCTATTAACTCTTTTTCCCTAAAGCCTAACAGAGCACTCACACCCAGGGACCAATTCACTCATTCAGACCCATGTTTTATCTTATAGGTAAAAAAATTCCAGAAAAAATTCTCACTTCTTAATTAACATGTTTTTTAAAAAAAAGAATGTGTATTTATTTTCTTTGACTTCCCTGCTAGGTTCTGAATATACTGTTCAATGTTGCTTACTGTTCATCTATATATCTAGATACATGTATATATACACATAATTCAGAGCATTCCTCTGCTTCTATAAATCACCATATAATTTCAAAATCTTGTACCATGTAAATAATTACTTGCATAATCTACATAAATGTCATCTGCCTCTGTAGACTTCAAACACACCACCAAAAGTGGCTTAGATATGCAGATAAGGCCAGAACACTGAAGAAATTCTCAACCCCTTGAATGAAGATGGTCTTAGGTCCTTGCAGTAATTAGTTTCTTTCTTAAATTCACTGAAGTTTCACACAGACCTAGTTTTTTCCCGTAGCACAAACTGCTGTAGATTAGAGAATTAATTAAGGAGAGCCTAAAATGTCTTCTCCTTCACTTCACTTCACTTACAAAGCCTGGTGAGCAGATAGACATCCCACCAGGAGGAAGTTACTTCTCCACAGGGTACGAAGAATATAACAAACAGTGTGATTAACAAGCCTACAGGGTTTATATTGAGAAAGGCTCAGATATGACCTAACAAACAAAGAGTATTTAAAGGAATCAATTGCAGTTAACCCTTCCAACTTTTAAACAAGTACGCACAAAAGGAAACCCACAAAAAACTAAAATAAAAAAATGGGAAAGCTATACTAATATATGGTTTCAGAAAAGATGTCATAAAACTAACTCATTTGGGTTACAAATTTATATTTATAATTTGACAGGAGATAAATTACCCTGTAGGACTTTCAAACATTTCTTTGAAGTAGATTTGTACCTGAAAAAGTTTGCATTGCAAATGTTTACAAATTGAAAAATTGTTGAAAATACAGCATGTCTAGAGGGTGTTTCCAGGGATGAGATATTTTTATGTAAATTTCTTATTTATTTATTTTTTACTATTTGTATAGAGCACTGTAATCCATGTGGTGTAAGTTTGTGGTCACTTGTTTACTGTCCCTTAAAGACAAACTTTTACTTTAGGATGTTTAGAGTTTCAGGCTGTAAACTCTAAACCACGTGCCTCAGCTGCACCTTCTGATCCTCCTCAGTCTTCCTTTGTGCTGATAGCCATTTCTTACCATCTTATGGCCTTAAGTCACACTATGACCTCTCTGCCTGCCTTCTTTCCTACACA
The DNA here is from genome assembly GCA_963574355.1 of Loris lydekkerianus. Lineage (NCBI taxonomy): Eukaryota > Metazoa > Chordata > Mammalia > Primates > Lorisidae > Loris > Loris lydekkerianus. The sequence goes on from CAUYPK010075410.1 coordinate 63,668, forward strand.
AAACAATTTATGATTTGATTAATATCTGTTTGTGTCACTTGTAGCTATTTTAGGTGTGCAGATCTTTTTGCCTAAACTTGAGGTCTGAGTTTATGGTTCATGTTTCTAATCTAAGCCTGAAGTTAGAGAAAGAGAGAGAATTTGTGAAAAAAGAGAGAGAGATGAGAGAGAGAAAAGGCAAACGTGAAGAAAGGTTTTTCTTCCTTTCAGATCAAAACACCCAGAAGTGTCTTCTCCACAGTTCTGCTTGGTCAGATGAATTGTTCAAGTCTAGTTAAAAGCCCTAGTTAGAAAACATCCAGAGATCAGACCGTTCAGGACGGCTTTAGGACGCCGTCTGGCCGGGCTCTGTCACCTGCATCCTTCCTTACCAGGGCTTCTCCTCCACCGCACCAAGACTTTCAGGTCCTCAGAAGGGCACGGCCTCTCCCTTTTCGCTCTTTGCAGATGCTTTTTATTTTGCCCAAACTCTCTCCAACATTTTTTCCTCGTGATGTCTTTGACTCATCCTTAGGAGCCACCGCACCTGTCACCTCCTACAGTTGGAGAGGGTTTTTCTCAACTCCCAGCCCCACTAAGTGCTGCAGTAGCCTGTAATTTAGCTGTCGATTTAACTGTACAATCCCCCACCCACGCCTGCCCTTAAAACCCCAGAACTTAAACTGGTAATGTAGTTGGAAAGCACTCACAGATGCTTTTTGAAAGAATTTAGGAATGAACCATGGAGTGGATAAAAGAATAAAGGAAAGTTATTTCCTCAGCACACCGTGGGCTGTGTGGTTCCTCCCTCTTCCCTGAGATTGCAACTTCCAGTCCCTGCTGCGTGGGCTTCAGTGTACAGACGTTCGGGCCTGCTGCGCATTGGGAGGAAGTCTTGTTCCTGGGCCCTTGCCCTTGGGAGTGTCCCTTTGGAGGGCTCCCCCTGTGGCAGCGTGTTTGCTGTTACAATGTAGAAACTCAGAGACTGCGAGAGGACCCCAGGTGTTCCATCCTGCATAGCCAGCCCGCCATGCACAGCGGGCTTCATCCTTTCCCTGATTTCTGAAGAAAAGCCAGTTTTCTTTTCTTCCTTCCTAAACCACAGTTCCGTTTTGTCACATCCGTATCCTGGCATGATACTGTCCAAGCTGAGGCCCATCTCTTTGTGCCTGTCAGACAGCCCTCTGAGCTCGAGCCATTTCGTATGTAGGAATGTGAATGTTTAACTATCAAAAAGTCACAAACTTTTGTTTGTTCTGTATATCAATATAGAATAAAGATGCTCAGATTTTTTTCAGGTCCTTAAATAAGATGACAAAGTTGGATCTTGGAACATTTGAGGACAGAGGTTTGGCTAGATCCTTGGGAAATGCATTTAAAAAAGTGAATGTTAGAGAAGAGATATGGGTAAGTTAAATTCAAAATTGGTTAATATCCTGGAGAGCAAAGAACCCAGAATCTTTTGGCGGGCACTCAATCAGTTCCCACCTATCATGTGCAATGTAGGGGAACATGGCTCACTGCCTGGGTGAAGGACTCGACTACCACTCAGACTGTGGACTTCACCTTGCAAATACAAAAAAGGTAACTTAACCATATGTGCCCTCATATTAACCCATAATAATAATAATAATTAAAAAAAGACTAGGATCTTTAGGGGTTATTTTTTACTACTGAACAGAAATCTACAGTTAACCTGTGACATCATGGTACCTAAGCCCTAGTCAAAGAGCAAACAGCAACATCAAATATGTTAAATGGATATGAGGTAGGCTTGTTGAAAAATAACCCAGGATGATTCTTTGCCTTATTTCTAGGTTTTAAATAACTTTTTTTTTTTTAAAGACAGAACCTCACTTACTTGTCCTGGGTTGAGTGATATGGCATCGTAGCTCACAGCAACCTCAAACTCTTGGGCTCAAGTGATCCTCTTCTCTCACCTTCAGAGTAGCTGGGACTACCACAATGCCTGGCTAGTTTTTTTTTTTTTTTTTTTTTTTTTTTAATTTTTGGTAGAGATGGGGTCTGGCTCTTGCTCAGGTTGGTCTTGAACCCCTGAGCTCAAGCAATCCACCTGTCTCAGCCTCCCCAAGTGCTAGGTTTACAGGCCTGAGTCACTGCCCCTGGCCTTAAATAACTTTTCATAATAGCAGCTGTCCTCTTTGAGAAACTGAGGAGACCTCTGGATCAGTCACTCATACCATTAGAGCTACCATTTTAAGGGGTTTCTGATCTCTCTGAAACCCACCATAGGTTATCTAGTGGGCCACATTGGTGGACCCGGGGTTCTAATTCTCAATGGCTGAAACACACATACAAAACAGGAGACCTTGGTCACAACCACAGAGACCCTATACACATGCATTTGTTTTCCTTTCAAGGAAATTGTGCAGAATGCCCATAACAAAGTAGATTCAAACACACATGGGTTGGGTCAACCAACTCCTCTGGTCTCCTGTGCAGCAGAGATGTATTTGGTGCCACTTTTTCAATCTGCAGATCTATAGTGGCCAGCTGTAGCCTGACCACTGCCTCCAGGCATGGAAAGCAAAGCCACCAGGCTGCAGGGTGGCAGGCTCAGTGGGAAATGTGAGACATTCCAGTTAGATGTATGTGAAGTCATAACTTGGAATTAGACACCAAGCAGATAAAGAGAGGCCTGCCCACTCTTCAACTACAGGGAAAGTCCACACCTATTTATCATTGCTTGATGATGCTGATTCTTAACTTTCAGTAAACACGTTCAGCAACTATAAACTTAAAAAAAAAAAAAAAGCATAGGTGTATTTCAATGCAAACAAAGTGCTGGGTTTTCAGTTTCCAAGAATGCTGATGATAGACACATAAATCACATGGATCAAATTGTTTTTCACCATTCACCAACCCACAGAGGGGAGAAGAGCCAGTCCTTGGAATGCACCGATCCTCTGACACCAAAACGGACACAGCTTCTGAGGAAGCATCAGCAGTTCCTTCTAAAGTTATTCCCTGTTTTTAAAACTTGGCCCAAATATAATTTAATAGCTTAGAAAAGGTCCGTTTATGCATCACTCAGTGAAGCATGATGTTTCATTTAGATCACGGCTCTTTTTAAATTAATTTCACCCATTTTTTTTTTTTTTATTACAGGCTTTCTTATGCATCTAAAATAAGCAAAGCAATCCCTTTTCCTGCATTGACAAAAGGACTTGCCAAAGAGTTAAATAGTGCCAGCTTTATACCAGTGTCATCAGCTTCTTCAAAGGCAACACAAGTCAATTCCAATAACAGTTATACTTTTTCATCCAGGGCAGAGAATACAAGTAAGGCTTTGGGAAGTTAATTCTGTCAAAAGTGAAACGTGATGGTAAATGCTGTGATAAAATCAAATAAAAAGTTCAACTTGAAGATAAGCTGATGTGTGTTGCTGTTTTGTTTGTTTGCTTCTACTGATAATACATAATCTAAATTTTTGTCAAGTACCATACTATGTTAAAACAATATTTTTACTAAATCAATAAACTAGCACACTTGGCTGTAGTGTTGTACACACCAGTCATAACTGGATCCATGTAGTCTTCTATATTTGATCAAATGCATAATGGTTACAAATATTTTGATATATGCATACTTAGAAAAACGTATTCCAGCAGACAATCTTCAGAATGGGAAAAGCTATATGCATATTATCAATTGGACAAAAACTTAATAATTACGATCCATAGAGAACTCAAATTAATCAACAAAAAAAGACCCAGCAATCCTGTATATCACTGGGCAAGAGAGATGAATAGAACCTTCTCCAAAGAAGACAGATTTTCACCTAATGTGCGTGATGCAACGGTAAATTTCAAAACTATTAAGAAATGAGTATAATTGTGATGGATGTGTTACTTAGTTCAATGTAAGCATTTCACATTGTATATCGAAGCAGTACCCTGAACCCCATAAATGCATCAATTACAAAGTTATGATTTAATAAAAATAATTTAAAAAAGAAGACAGATGAATGCCTTAAAAATATATGAAAAAATGTTCATCATCCCTAATCATCAGAGAAATGCAAATCAAAACTACCCTGAGATATCACCTAACTCCAGTGAGAATGGCCCACATCACAAAGTTTAAAAGTAGTCCTGGATGTTGACAGAAGGGAACACTTTTACACAGCTGGTAGGACTGCAAACTAATACAAACTTTTGGGAAGGAAGTATAGAGAACATTCAAAGAACTCAAATTAGACCTATATGATCCTGTAGTCCCATTACTAGGCATCTACCCAGAAGAAAAAAAAAATCCTTTTATCACAAGGACATTTGCACTAGATTGTTTATCACAGCTCAATTTACAATCACCAAAATGTGGGAAAAGCCTAAATTCCCACCAACCCAGGAATGAATGAATAGGCTGTGGTATAAGTATACCATGGAATACTATTCAGCCACTAAAAAAGATGGAAACTTTACATCTTATATATTAACCTGGGTGGAAGTGGAACACATTCTACTTAGTAAAGCATCACAAGAATGGAGATGCAATATTCCAAGGTACTCTATTCTCATATGAAGGCACTAGATGAGCTAATACAAGGGGGGGGGGAGGGTAGGGGAATGACCAAGTGAGGAGTGGAAGAGAGGGGAATGGGGTCATGGTGTATGGCACACCTCTTGGGAGAAGGACACAATTATAAGAGGGACTTTATCTAACAAATGCAATCAGTGTAGCCTAATTCTTTGTACCCTCGATGAACCTCAAACAACAACAACACCAACAAAAAAAAAAAAAAACAGAAAAGAAAAGCTTAATGGCATAATTTTTGGACAACGCTCATATGGAACATAAAAGATACTTCAGCATGGCAGTTCACTCTCCTCACTATGCACTACCAGTCAGGTTTGTTAATATTTGAACCTTTAAAGAATCTTATTATAATATCTAAAATGATATTGAACTTTCAGAACATGATTTTTTGGTTGCCATTTGCTTTAAAATCAGTAAAAATATTTAAAATCAGATTATTTAATGAATGGAATGCCAAAAAATGTTAGCTTAGGAGGCTCCTAGCAAGTTGCACATATTTAAAACTAAATCTCTGAGTTAGAAAATACTATAAATGATTCCTTAAAATGCAAGAGACCCAAACAAATCAGTTGATGGGGGTTGTACTGAAGGGAGCCACCTGAAGTAGGTCTCAGTGGCCGAATCTAGAAAAAAGCTTGAGTAGAAACCCATAGTATGGGAATATAACCCAAAATACATAGCAAACATCCAAACACCCATGTATCCATACTAATATAAATAAATAACAAAGAAGAGAGAATTCTCCTGAATGGCAGAATTCCAGGTAACTTATGCAGATACTCTTCAAGGAGGGAGAGCACAGCTTTCTACGTAGGTGTGGGCAGAGAATAGAGACTGCCCGTGCCAGGGCACAGAATGCAAGGATGAAGAGCAACCCAGTGAGGAGAATCAACCAAGGCCACCGCAGCCAGGCGAGCGAGGTTGGTGTCACAGTGATAAACCGCACTGACAGCACGCGCCTTGATGTGACACGGGGAAGGTGGCTCTCTACCTCTGTAGTCTCCCTCCCTAAACACATCTTCCTGTTCTCACCATGAGCAAAACACCCAAAAAGTTGCAGGAGAGCCATCCTACAAAACATCTGCTCAGTCATCCTCAACATGCTCGGGCATCAGAAAGAAAGTCTAGGAACATGGCACAGTGGAGGGCAGCCTGAAGAGACATGACAGTTAGTACACACAGGCGGAGTGACCTCGATAGGTTCCTGAAACACAAAAAGAACATTAGGCAATCTGAAGAAGCTACAGACTTTAATTAGTAAATAATAGTGATGAATATTGGTTCATTAACTGCGACAAATATACCATGCAAATGGAAGGTAATGAGAGGACAGTGGATGAGGAGGTATTTGGGAATTTGGGAACTCTTTGGGCTATATTTTTAAATTTTCTATAATTCTAAATCTGCTTTTAAATACAAAGTCTGTTTTCAAAAATAATAAAAGCATGCATTATATATATGGTAAGTAGCTCATTTTCCTTTTTGCCTTATGTGCCTCCATGGCTCAGCCAGGCCCTGGATGTTTCTCTCACTCGTTCCTCTCACAGGTCCATACTCTCGTATATTCATTTCAAAACTGCGGACATGTTTCCACTGAAGTCCTATCAGGATTTCTCCCCCAGGATAATCCGGAGTCAACTAAAGTTCTAGGGCATACTATGATTTGAGCTGTCAACTCCCTTAACAAATGGATACGTTATGAAAAAAAATCATGATCTACAAATTAAAAGATCCAATTTTAAATTAAGTAGCCATAAAATAAAGCTTTGAAAAAATTTCAGGTAATTTTATTTACAAAATTAAAAATATTCTGTTGAAAAACATGTCTTCTTCAGAAAAATACCATTGACACAGTGTTACGTATCTCTGTAGGATTTTTCCCTCTCACATAAATTACTTCAGTATTAATTAAACATTAATTATTAATTTAAATATTAAATTAATTCACTAGTTTAATGAAACATATTCAGTGAAAAGGCAGGGCCTCATGTGGAAAATTTATGTATTTTATTAATACTTCAAGAAAAACAGCTTTGTATATTTTCCTAATACCTAAAATGATAAATAATAAATATCATTGTGTTCATTTCATTTTTATTAACCAATCTTACCTGATATATCTAATGCTTTCCTCTCCAAGTGAGCATATTTTCATTTCTGATTTTCTTCAAATATATAAAGTACTTGAAATATATAAAGTATGTAAACATCTCAGCCTAAGGAATTGTCACAGGCACTGCCTTTACCTGGCCACTCAGAATGGCTTTCTTTACCCTGTGTCCTCTCACACCGCCACGTTTTCCTTGGGCTTCATGTATGCCTACACCCAAGTCTTCCTCTTACACTTTTTCTTGCCTCTCACTAAGCGACTTCTGGATAATACTATTTCCATCATTTAAAACTTACCTTTTCTTCTCTGCACATCTCTGCACACATCTGCAGGTTTGAGACTTTGTGATGGGTGCCATCCTCACTGGGGTTAGATGGTATCTCAGGGTGGTTTTGATTTGCATTTCTCTAATAATTAGGGATTATGAGAATTTTTCCATATGTTTGTTAGTCATTTGTCTGTCTTCATTAGAGTAGGTTCTATTCATCTCTTTTACCCAGTGGTGTATAGCAGGGGTCCTCAAACTGTAGCCCATGGGCCACATGAGGCAGTGTGATTGTATTTGTTCCCGTCTTGTTTTTTAACTTCAAAATAAGGTATGTGCAGTGTGCATAGGAATTTGTTCATAATTTGTTGTTATTTTTTTTAAACTATAGTCTGGCCCTCCAATGGTCTGAGGGATGGTGAACTGGACCCGTGTTTAAAAAGTTTGAGGACCCCTGGAAAGGATCGTTGAATATTTTCAAGTTTATTAATTGGTATATGTATACCATGGAATACTACTCAGCCATTCAAAAGGACGGCAACTTTACATGTTTTATATTAACCTGAATGGAAGTGGAACACATTATTCTTAACAAAGCATCATAAGGATGGAGAAACAAGAATCCTATGTACTCAATTCAGATATGAGAACAATAAATGACTTAGTAGATGGTGGGGGATGGGGACAGCAGAGAAAGGGAGGCAGGGAGGGGGTGGGGGATCACGGGGGTGGTACATCTTTTGGGGGCAGAACACTATTTTTGGAGGGTCTTTATCTGACACAAGCAATCAACATAACCTGGTTCTTCGTACCCTCAATGAATCCCCAACAATTAAAAAAAAAAAAAAATTACCTTTCCCCCACATATGATTTGGTATTGCTCATCTTTATAACTGATGAAATGCACCACATTATGGAACAGATTTTAGAAAACTGAAATCTTTAGGAGGTAAGGCAGTTTGAAGCAAAACCTCTTGGAGGAACAGGTGCAACCATTAAAAATTAGGCTAACTCAGTGATCTTGCTACAACACGGATGAATCTCAAAAACACCCCACTAAGTAAAGGAAGGTGGGCATCAAAGACCACCTATTACGTGATGCCAGTTGCATGAAATGTCCAAAGAGGCAAACACAGGGGTAGAAACAAGGGTTGACTGGAAATGAATATAGTAGATTTGAAAACGCTCTGCGTTTTGATTACGTTAATGTTTTCGTAACTGCAAATGTATTAAACTTTATTGAATTATATACTTAACAGGGTATATTTCATGGTATGCAGATTGTATACCTTGACAAAGCTGTTTTTCAAAATGATGTTTATCAAGATGGCAGTGCAGACAGGTGGACGCAGCCTGTTGACACCGTCAAGATCAATGTCTAAACTTGGACGTTATTATCGTTCCTTTGCCCTTGTGTCTGCACGTCAGGGGGGCACTGATTTTCTCAGGAGGAAACCGCAAGTTCCTGTGGGCCCCTGGCACACAATAGAAACGGTGCTGTCTCCTCTTCCTTACTGGACTATTTTTGTGTTCTGTCATTTGTATGAAGGTCTCACCTAAAGTGCAGATTGCAGGGGTACACTTCAAAACAACTAAGGATAGATTATAAATGTCTTACCACAAAAACAAGTAAGTGAGGTGATGGTTATGTTAATTAGATTGATTTAAGCATTCCACATAGTACATCAAATCATCACATTGTACCCCATAAATGTATACAGTTATGATTTAATAAAAATTAAATGGAAAAAAAAAAAGAAACTGTGCTGGTGCTGCATGATGAATGAGCTCAGTAGAGGACATAAAAAATTATTCCCACTCTTTTGATTACTTTCTTTCTTATTCCACCATTGCCTCTTCACCCCTATCATTTCTGTTTGACAACTTAAAAAATAAATAACTTCTTGTATTTCTTCTTCTCACAGTTGAATGTCAGCTGGATGTTTAGACGCCCATCTTCATTAACGAAAGGTTCTTGTTTTGGTGCATGTGACAACCAAGTTCAAGCAATTAGCTGTAGAATAAGCCATGAGCATAATCTATTTCCAACTGAACTGAAGCCCCTAACCTGTGAATAAATATGTGTCATTAATCGGCTAAAAATCAGTTAAGAAAAAAAAAACACACACAAAGAGGCTCTGTCCTGAGAATGGTGCTCTTTAGCCATCCTGAATTTCCGGATATTGATGGAAAGCGTTCATGAGCCTGAGACAAAGGCATTATTCCCTTCTTTGTACCATTAGAGGGAAGGACCAGAAAGGAGCCAGTTAATAAAAAAATATATTAATTAATTAGAAGTCCAGTGGTGAGAAGTTGAACGTATCAACCACGAAATTGTGTTAATTTGATAATTAAAGTGCCTTAGTTCAAATGTAGATCCTGGACACGTAACAAAATAGTGACAAAATAATTAGGAATGAAGGCTTATTATACACACATTAGGAGCTGAAACGGAAAAAAATTTCAGACTCCCGTCAAGAAAACGCCTTTCGTGCAGCTCAGAGCAATTATGCGCAGACCTTATACTACGTCGTCATTCCAAGTGGAGCTGGAGAGAAAGAGGCGGCGAGGACACTGGGTCCCAGGGGGCACAGGGAGGGGCACAGGAGGACGCAGCGGCGACAGGGACGTGGAGACCTGCAGTTCAGAAGCTGCGTGTGGACGCTGCCCCGGGCCCGCTGCCCCCACTCAGCTCCGATTTCTCATTGTCGTTGCTTTGCTGCGGCTCCTTCACCTTCATGGTTTTCACATTTGTTCCCTTTAAAATTTTCTCCCATTATTCAGACACTTCATCTTCACTCTTTCCTTCTTTTCTTCTCGTATTCACACTCATTAAGGCAAGAAAACTCTTGAGAAGGAAAATGTACAGTTTAATGTTTGTACTGAATTTAAGAGGTGGAGTCAAGGAGAGGAGACCCCTGCACACATGCTTTAGAACTCAACTGAGGTGGCAGCCGGAGGGGAGGACAGCGAACTGGGGCAGAGACAGAAGACTTTCCAGAAAACAGGTAACTCACGCAGGTGCCGGCTGTTCTGAGGCAGGTGTGCAGACTGATACTTGTGTGGTTGCAGTGGGGTAACTGGGTTCTCTTGTTTCGTCTGTTTCCAGTGAGGAGCTTACGTTTTTCCTTTTATAACTAAAATACAAAGATGAGTCAGTGGCCCAGTTTTGTTAGAAAGTCGATTTTTTAATACAGTTTAAAGTATAGTTAGAAATGAAATGGCCCCAATTCATGCCCGGGTCTTCTCTGGGTGTATAGTTCCTAGGAATACATTTATCAGCTAATTCTGAAGGAGGAGAAAAAAACATATATTTATGTTACAATGTTATGAAACATGTCAAAACAATACTCATCAAGTCATTTTATGTTAACAAAACAGTCACTTCACTTATTACCATCCACCAATACCTGGTGTAAGGAAAGTTCATTATAATTCCTATTTTTATTTCTATTTTATGTATAGGGCAATTGAGGCTCAATAGTTTTTGCTGGGTTGTTTATGGAATACACTTTTAGAACTGAAAGGAATAATGCCTTCATCTTGCAAAATGAGAATGGAGGTTTAGAGAAATTCAACCTCTTACCCAGGCCTGTGCTACTAACCATGGGCAGACCTGAGACTGGGACTCAGGCCTCCTGGGGAGTGCTCTCAGCACCAGACCAAGCCACCTTTTTGTTTAATATAACAATGGTCCAACCAGCATGGAAATGCAAGCATTTTGCCCAAGTTTGCATTCTGGGTCCTGACGCAGAGGATTCTTGCAGATAGCCTATTTTGAGTGATGTTGGCTAATATCAAAGATATCATAAAATTAGGAGAGTAAAGTAGAGATGGCAGCTCAAGGCCTAGGTCACACCATGCACCCCCAATATTTCAGGATGCTGTGAAAATTGTTAGGACAGAGATTATTAACACATTAAGAAATCTCACAGCCGATCCCATAACTCCTGCCTTGCTCATAGTAATTGCTGGATGCAACCTTTGTAACTGTCAGACCTGAATGTGACTGGAAACCACAAATATGCCCCCCCCAACCAGAGAGCAAACACTGGTCTGCTCCATAATCAATCTTTATATTGAGAGCTGTTTTATTTACATAATACTTCTAGATGTTGCATCATTAAGGTGTATTTTCTAAGAAAAGAGTTCTTTATTACTCCTTTCTGGTGGCTTTGGGCAAGTTATCAAATCTCTCTGTGCCTCAGTTTCCTTTTCTGTAACATGAGGCTAACAAGAATACCTGCCTCAAAGGACAGTTTTGAGGGTGAGATGAGTCGACCCTCTAAGTCACCAGAGGAGGGTTGCATGATCAGACCCGTAGGCCAGCTGTTTACCACTTTTTCTCCTAATTTGAAATTTAAAAAACAAATACTCAAGTTGTAAAATTACCTTCTTAAGCTAGTTACCCTTTACCTTCTCTGGTAGCCATGAACAGCAAACAGTGGTGAAGGATCTATACTGACCATTAAGACCAGACTCCCGCTCACACTCACGGGTTTTACCACACTCCTGATAATTTCCAGCCCTATGCGCGTGTGGGGCATCCTCACCAGGAGTGGATGTATTTGAATTCAGACTGCTCTTCCACCTTCAGCTCACGCTCACTCTGAGAAGCTAGAGGTTTATGATACTAATGTTTAAACCCTGGCGGTGTTCCTTCGAAATAGTTAACATTTGGGGAGTTATCTTCATTATGGAAATTAATACTGTCACTGTTTTATTCATTAATATTTTAATATGTTTATGATGAGACTCAACCCAAACCAATTTCCAAATCAAATCTGTCCCTCAGTAATTTGATTTGTCGGAACAGAGAACAAAAGCATTACCAACTGGGTACTTTGAGTGAAATTATAATTAATTAGGCATATGAATGCACTAACTAATTTTGGATGAGTAATTAGATGACTAATTATGTTCAAAACAGAACTGTGTGCTTAATGAGATGACCATGGCCAATTCCACCCTCAGGGAATTTTTTCTATTAGTTAAACTTGTGATTCTTTTCTGATAATCTAGGGTCACCTGTTGCACAAAGACGACACACGGAGGTGTGATTTGAGTGGATTTGGACTTGCAATTTTCATTACACACCCACAGTGAAGGTCTCTTTATTAAAACATATGTCTGATGAGTGTCATTTGCAGATTTATTGATATGGCATCGCACACCCTACATACACCCACCTTCCCACCACCACCTAAATCCTAATTGTTTCTGCTTCAGTTCGGGACCTCCACAATGATAAATTGAATAAGAAGAGAAATAACACGTTGATTGTGCTATAGATAAATCTTAATCCACCCTAGAGAAGGATTTGAAGTGGCAGTTGCCCCTTTGAAAAGGCGCTGCCTGGGGTCTGCTCAGATTCCAGGCAACCTTGAAGCATTCAGTAGTTCCGCTTCAGGCAGCTGGTTCTAACTAGCACCTATTTGGCAGAAAGCTACACTCAGGATTTCTGGTTTTAAGTTCAAACCAATATTTCATAGCAATTGTGTTGTCAGAATTCAGGTCAGGAAGATGGCAGATGTTAATTTAAACCAAAGAAGCAAAAACAAACCCTTTTCATTTTTTCTTTTTTTATCATCAAATTGGCAGCTCTTCACAAACTCTGAACACAAAATAAACTGCAAGGGAGTTGGGAACACAGAGGACAGGAAGGATTGTTGAGGTCTTTTGGTGTCTGGTAGATACTGAATACACTCTAAAGCCAGGCAACTAAGGGTGGGAACAGCGATGGCCTTGGTAGGTCAGAAAATAACATTGTCATTTTGCTTGATTCTAAAGAGAAAGCTAAAAATCACGATGGCCCCAGTTTTTAGGAAACCACTCTCTCTTGTCGTCTGCATTATCCAGACTATGACTATGAGCCTAGTCCCCAGAGAAAAGGCAGCACCCTCACTTCCTCTTTTTTCCAGTGCCCTCAAATAACTCCCCTTTCAGAAAGTTAGATCTGCAAGAAATGAATTTCTGTACCTGGAATCCAGGTAGCGTCAAATCCACCCTGTGCCGCTGGAGTCAAGACTCCCCACCATTTGATGGTAAAGGCAAACTTCAGTAAAAAGCCTGCCCATTCCCACTGATGCATTTGCGTGTGGGAACTTGTGTATATGCGGCCAGCTATACATTTGCCCTTTCCTTCCATCTATTTTCATAGCCTCATAAGGAAAATAAAGGACGACCACTGAGCATCCTCCTGATACAGATTTGTCTTGGAGAGAATTACACCTCTAACATAAAATCACTTTGGGTTAGCAGTTCACCACAAGCACATACCTCAGGAGAGCGTGTGCTGAAAGAGTGGGGCTTTTCTACACCAGAGTAATTATTAAAAAATGATCTGTTATAGTCTCCAAATCAGTCACCAGTTATTTGAGCAGTGTTTGAAGATTATCAAGTAGAATTACCTGCTTGATCGATATTTTGTTTCTATGAGACCAATAGACCTGGGACCACAAAATGCTGGTTCTTTGTAGGGCTCAGATGTTGACAGAGCATTTCCATGGAGATTGACTATCGCTGCAGAGAGGCTTTGGGGTCTGTTACGAGATTATCTTATTTGGTTTGCCATTTTAGTTATTTCTGCTGACCTCTTCCATGCCCAAGAAAGCTTTTAGGAATGCGGGCTCTCCACCTGAGGATATTGAAATGTTATTTATTTTAGATTAGGTGCTTTGGAAGGTCTTGTTTAAAGGAGACATATCACCCTTCCACATCCTGCCCGGAAAGGCCCCCACTTCAGACCGCACACGGCTTGTTACAAACGGAGCAACGCTAGGGAAGTTAGTAAACCTTTGCCCCTGGAACCCAAAGGGAAAACGCAGAAGCCTCTTTATAGTTTGTTTATTCCTCAATGAGGGAAAAAAAAAAAAAAAATTAAAAGAAAGATTCAAAAGAGAAATCCAGGTCCTATAAAAGTCTTTATGTGAAAACATAGGCCAAACTTGAAAATTCACACACCAAAATCTTGGCGGCTGTTGTAGCCTGGCCTCGGTTCCCATGAGCTTTTGCCCAGATCTGGCACACTGAAGGCCTCCTCCTTAGTGGCTGGGGAAGGTGATGATCCTCCCCACTTTCAGACAGCATAGTTTCCATTCTAAATTGCAGGCCTGTTATGAAAATGGATATTGTCAGTGAATCTGAAAATGCAAACAGAAAAATAAATTAAAAATGGTCACATGCTTTATGTGTGCCCCCAATTAGCATGCTTAAAAATGTAGAGTGCTTTGTCCACCATGCCTGAGTCTAGCGGATCACACCGCAGAAACACAGTAGGGAAAAGGACATGAAAGGCTTTGTTTAGTGCAGTCCAACATTGGCCATCTCAGCGGCTATTCATAAACCAGACAGTCTGTACGCAGCCCCAAACTCTTTCCCTTTGATTAAGCTAAAGTGAATAAGTGTATACTGAGTGCTCCTAACACATGCTCAGCGTACACTTGGCCCTGTGGAACAGAAATATGAGCAATGCAGGAGAAAGAAAAAGACTTTGCAGTTTATCACTGATCAAGAGTGAATTCTTGTGATGTTTGAATATGTATTGTTACTTAAAGGTGTGCTGTGTGTATATTTGCATGTATGTCTGTGTGTGTGCTTATCTGTGTATGTTCCTGTGTATGTATGTGCACATACGCGTGGGTGCTCCATGCATTACACACCTAAAATTCACATGAGTGCCTTTCCTCAAATCTAAACTCGAAATTTTTGAAAAATGTGTTGTGCCTGGTTTAACTCTTTCTATATCTGGTTTTATGGGCTGCTAATTATGGAATTTAATTTGTATTAAGAAATCTATTTCCCTAGCATTTAGTATAACACAGGGTGCGCTTTGCCAAAGTAAATGCCTAAGCCCATAGAACAGAATCTAAATTATGCCCTTACACTTACTAACTGGAATGGCTGTATTTGTTTGACCTGTTAATGTCTATTTTTCAATCCTTTGTACAAACAATATAAATTTATATTGGCAGGGAAATTGGTGTTCTAATAATCAAACTTCTGTCCACAGTATTCTCACGATTTAGAATGCAAAGTATGTCTTCACTACAGTTTATTTTTATGGGCATTCACTGAAGTCAGTGTTCTAACTGCAGTGGAATTCCTTAAGCAAGTTATATTTCAATATGCCTTTACAAAAAAAAAGTAAGCTTCAAAAGAAAGTGAAGATAAGGGTATCACACTTTGTCTTTAACAAGAGTTTTCAGACACAGTTGGCTGATGAAGTCTATTACTTCTAAAATTATTTGAAGTATGAATAGAGTGATTTTACTGCTGTACAGTTTGTGGGGATCAGATAAAAGGCTTCTAGAACTATACCTGGGTAAACTCTAGCAGCTTATTCACTAGTGCCCAGTTAGTCTAACAGACACCTCGGAGGCCGTGTAGTACAAATCAGGTGTTGGGTCACTTCTGTCCCAAACTGGGCTAGTGTCAAGCATGTGGGAGGTGATGCTGAGTGACTCTCAGTAATGGATGCTACCCAAAACAGAAACATCATGACTTCTCCAAAAGTATAAATAAATAAATAGCTATACACTAATATTAACTTAAGAATGGAAAAGTCCAAGGGTCAATTGTCAAGGTGAAGTTAAATGTGGAGAAGGTTCCATGTGGTTTGTGTTTCCATGCCTGGTTTCCTACATAAGGCAGATCCTTTGCCATCATAGGTAGCAAAAGAGGATTAGCATCATCACTGCAATTTTGTTTCAGTGCAAACCTCTATCCATGCCCAAAGGCCACAGCAGGACCTGTCCAAGGTTAAGTGTAAATCCCAACCGTGGAGGTTCTTGCAAAGAAGTAAAATTGTGATTACTTCAAGATGGCCTGCCCGTCCTGTTCTCTCTGGCCGAGACAGCTCCAGCTGCAGCCCAGGCGGGATGCACCTGGCTCCCCACCTTCTAGACCAGAGCCAGGAATGTGACTCAGGAGCCGCCTGTCCTCGCTGGAGGGTCAGGTGAAGAGGAAGCCTGGAAACAAATTTCAGAAGTTGAACTCTTCCCTCCACACCAGGTGACTACAGAACAAATACCCTCCTAGATCTAAAGTGTCCATTTTTCAACATGAATCTTCAAAGAAGGGGTGTGTAATGTTACTGAAAGCTAAAAGGAAAACATCCCATACATCGTGAACGCATTGAAGGGAGATACAAGTGACTCATAAAAGCAAACTCTCAGACATAATTGCAGTCAGTTCAAATGCAAAGGATTAAATACACTACATTAAATACCCGTTTTAATCATGCTCTCTAAAAGCAGAAACAGTAAAATTTTATGAATAAAAGATTTGCTTATTCCATTTAGCCAAGAAAACTGAGAAGATGTGAAATAACAGGACGATCAGGTAGGGCACAAGTGGGGCAACTAAATGACATTTCTTTGTTGGTGGTCAATTTGATAATTATAGGAATTGAGTAAATTCTAAAAAAAAAAATATATATATATATCGGGTGGTGCCTGTGGCTCAAAGAAGTAGGGCATCATCCCCAAATGCCAGAGGTGGTGGATTTAAACCCAGCCCCGGCCATAAACTGTAAAAAATATATAAATATAAATACAAATTTATACAAAATATAATTACAAAATATAAATACAATAAAATAAAATAAAATAAATAATTATTTTAAGAAATATATCAAGGAGTTTTGATGGTCAATCTTTCCCTAGAGGCATATTAGAAGCAAGCATTCTGAGAGGACTCAGAATTGTGAAAAGCATGGCAAAGCAGCAAACGGCTTAGGATAGGAAAAATGAATGTGCAAAAATAACATAAGGAACAGAAAATGCGTGGTCAAGAAAGTGTCACTGAGCTGACTGCAACAGTAGCTGTACTAATAATAATTAATTCCATACAATAACAAATCATGCGGGAATACTGGCTTCACCATATTTTCCTACCTTTAGAATGCACCATAGTCTGATGTTCAGACTAGCATTCTTTATTGAATTGGTGTGAAAATTCTACCACAAATCAACTCTCAGTAGCAGAGCAGCTATTATAATTTACAGAAGAAGATTTTGAGGACCAAGGCAAATGTATTTTATAATTCCCAAGAGAACTATTCATAGTAGAGTCATCAACTGAATTTCTAAAGACAACAAAGCTGAGTCAGAGTAGAGATGACAGTGACAATCTTTTTGGCAAAGAAAGAACATGGCCATGAACACCAGACAGCACTGACCAGCTGAGCAACCTCGGTCATAATCTCAGTCTTCAGCATCTGCATTTATTTTCTAGGTGCCTCAGCTTCCTAATCAACACAACCATGAAACAGTGATTGTTTTACACTTTTCTTGGAGAATTAATGAGATAGGTATGCAAAGCAATTAGCATAAAATTCAATAAATAGTTGTAGTTATGTTAAGTCTTATTTAAGCCCTCACGTCTTTTTTTGGGGGGGGCGGGGGTGCCTGTGGCTCAGTGGGTAGGGCGCCGGCCCCATATACCAAGGGTGGCAGATTTGAACCTGGCCCTGGCCAAATTGCAACAAAAAATAGCCAGGCGTTATGGCAGTCATCTGTAGCTTCTCAGACGCTTGTCTCAGCTACTCTGGAGGCTGAGGCAAGAGAATTGCCTAAGCCCAGGAGTTGGAAGTTGCTGTGAGCTGTGATGCCATAGCACTCTACCGAGGACAACATATTGAGACTCTATCTCAAAAAAATAAAATAAAATAAGAACTCAATTTTGGAACAAAACAATGATGAAGACACAAATTATTAGAACCTCTGGGATACTGCAAAGGCAGTCCAAAGAGGAAAAATTATAGCCCTGCAAGCCTTCCTCATAAAAATGGAAAGAGAGGCAGTTAATATCTTAAAGGGACATCTCAAGCAACTGGAGAAGGAAGAACATTCCAACCTCAAACCCAGCAGAAGAAAAGAAATAACCAAAATCAGTGCAGAATTAAATGAAATTGAAAACAAAAGAATTACATAACAGATCAACAAATCCAAAAGTTGGTTTTTTGAAAAGATCAATAAAATAGATAAACCCTTGGCCAACCTAACCAGGAAAAAAAAAAGAATAAAATCACTAATTTTATAAATCAGAAATGGTAATGATGAAATAACAACAGACCCCGCAGAAATTTAAAAAATCCTTAACGAATACTACAAGAAACTCTACTCTCACAAATATGAAAATCTGAAAGAAATCAACCAATATCTAGAAGTATCTTACCTCCCAAGACTTAGCCAGAATGAAGTGGGAATGTTCAACAGGCCTATATCAAGTACTGAAATAGCATCAACTATACAAAATCTCCCTAAAAAGAAAAGCCCAGCACCAGATGGCTTTACATCAGAATTCTACCAAACTTTTAAAGAAAAACTAGTACCTATACTACTAAACCTCTTCCAAAATATAGAAAAAGAAGGAATATTACCCAAAACATTCTATAAAGCAAACATCACCTTGATCCCCAAACCAGGAAAAGATCCAACAAGGAAAGAAAATTATACTCCAATATCACTAAAGAATATTGATGCAAAAATACTCAATAAGATCCTAACAAACAGAATCCAACAACACATCAAAAAAATTATACACCATGACCAAGTAGGATTTATCCCAGTGTTTCAAGGCTGGTTCAATATATGTAAATCTATAAATGTAATTCAGCACAAAAACAAATTAAAAAATAAAGACCATATGATTCTCTCAATTGATGCAGAAAAAGCTTTTGATAATATCCAGCATCCCTTCATGATCAGAACACTTAAGAAAATTGGTATAGAAGGGACATTTCTTAAACTAATAGAGGCCATCTACAGCAAA